>APFE030919770.1:17663-51423 GCA_000404065.3 Pinus taeda | reverse complement strand
TTTTAAATAAAATTAAAATTAAGTTAATTTTTAGAAGAGTATGAATGACCTGTTATGTAAACCCAACATTTCGGACTACCAAGTGAGTCCATCATCAGGGGATGCATCAATAGATATTATCCAAATCTTGAGTTAATTTTGACAATTTGTTTATTTATTTATTTTAGCAAGCGAAGTAAGTGTTTTGATATTTCTCTTGAATTGATGTCTCTCCATGTTTAAAAAACTTTTAATTTATATGGGTGCTCTAGTTTAAGTTCTTTATGTTGATAGACATGTTTATTTTGGAATAGGGTTTTTAAATTTAAATTTAATTATCAATAATTAATAGGTGAATGGTAGAGATTTAACCTCCATGTAATATTTTAGAATATTTTTAGTATAGATCAAATGCTAAAATTTATATCCAAAGTAGTTATGCTCCTTTTATCCTTCTAACTAAATTTATTAATTAAAAAACTATCATATGAACATGAATTATGGTTTTTTCATGATGTGGTATTAATGAGCCATGGTATTAGACCATGGCATTGTAACAAAGCCTATTTATATGTTAAGAATTTCCATGGCAAAGTAAGAGTGAATCTCTATGGTTAAGAATTTTGTTACATATTTTTTTAATTTTTTAAATGTAGATTTACATAACTATTTTACTATAGGATGATTTTTGGAATAGCAATGTGTTTTCGCATTTATCTTTTCCAAAGTTTGTCGTAGTAATTTCACACATCATTAGGTACATAAAATCTTTGAGGTGATGTGAAGGAGTGCCACAAGGAGAATAAATAGATCTGGGAGGAAATTAATCATTATCAAAAAATTGAATAAACTAGCAATTGCCCCAAGAGGTGCAAAGGAATGTTGTAAGCTCAACAAACCAAAAACAAAAACATGGGAAAAATTTGAAGTGTTGATGAGCACCAGTATTGCAACAAAGATGTTGCAACTCCTAGGGCTACCAGCTTTACTTCATGAACCCGATGTTCATACAAACTTGGAGGTGACAGTGTTGTATACACAGAAGACACAATGGTCTACTCTTGTCACTTTTCAACTGGGGCAATAGATCACTAGGATTTTTCAAACTAGTCTTCTATTGACTAGAAGGAGTCTGACTGCCAAATGGAAAAGGGAAAATTATCCTTAATGCGAAAATGGAATGTTGCCTACTTTAGGGAATGAAAGACTGAATTGGGAGATGCTATAAAGTGACATGAAATAATCTAGCTACACATTTACACATTTTTCTTACAAAATAACAATAGTTTATCCTTGTTTATAACATGTAATGATCTAGACTAGCTGAGCCTGGAATATTATCTAAAAAGTATTATGACTGCTGCATGCATGTGCTAATTTAGAAATTACAGAAAAAGATCTTTTTGATGTTTAGTTTTATGAATGCAAATGATAATTTTCACTTGTTCTTTGGTAGGGGAGACAAGTATGGAAGAAAATGTATGGACTAGTTTCAAGGGTATGGAAGCCAAGTGGTGGCCTAATCTAAACCTAGATGACATTTTTTGCTAAATTCAGGCTTAAAATATGCCGCTACGGGGCTTCATGTAGTACTACAGGATGTCCTATTCCTTCTACGTGATGTCTTGTTTTACTATAGGAAACAAGGTGAAAGTTTAGAAGATGGTAGGAAACGTGGAATGAAGTATGGGAAAGGTGTTTGATGGGGAAATAAGGAATGGAGGAGGTGTGCACTATCCAAGGCTCAGCCAGATGCTTCAAGATGGTTCGATTTACTCAATGGAAATGACCACTTTGCTTACAAAATAGGAATTTTGATTTAGGGTTTGGTGGACCTTGGAAGCATAGGTGGATAAGACTTGGATGAGGCGAATGAGATGGTATCCGTGCAAATTAGAAGCTCTTGCAACAACATACACTCTTTTCCTCATTTATGCACAAATTCATCTATACATGGAAAAGGTGAGTTGAATGGAGGAAAACAAAGTTATGATTATCTAATGGCTAAGTTCATGAAGGGAAGTGATTTTAAACCATGGAAAACTCAAGAGATCAAAATGACAATTGCAAATACTTCTAAGAACTTCAAATATAGTGATATATTCGGCAAGAAACCTTAGATTGTCCAGTGATCAAACAAGAAATATGTTTTTGGGTTGTGTGAATGAAACCCTCAAGTCATGATCGTATAAGGAAGATGAGGTGAACACCAATATCACAAGATTTTCTGAAGTGTTTATTGTCACTATGATACCACTGATTTAACTATCCACAAATGGAAGTAGACTAATTAATCACCCAAATATTTGTAGATTAACTAAACCAAAATCACTTCAACAGATAGCTATGAATGTAATCTAAGCATACATGTACAAAAAGAGGAACCTTTGTTGCTAGGGTTGGGCCCTAACCCAAGAGATTTATCCCTCTGAGTCAACTCAGCGCCGAATCAAGGAAATGCTTCTCATTTTCATTAAAATGTCAAAAATACATAAGAGTCATCACTCACAATGTCTTAGCTCGAAATTGCCTCTTGGCTACAACAAAAAAATTCAAATCCTAATGAGACTTGAGGCCTTCTTCTTTATACAATTGAAGCTACCAACAACTTCCTTAAATTTAGGGAGGCTTGGCTCCCAAATAAAGATCAAATGGTCTTCAACTATTACTATCTTGGCTACCAATGACCTTAATGACACGACTGCTTATAACTCTGAGCTGATGAGATTTGGTGTTTGAGTGAGTGAGGAGTTAAGGAGGGAGTTCCAATCTCCTAAAATCCCTCTTTCTTGTCTACTTTGAGTTCCTGCACTTTAATTAGCCAAAATTTGCTACAAAACCTGCAATTAATGCACATTAGACCACAAGACATGACATCTCATCTTTACCCTTCTCACTAAGAAAAATACAACAAAACATGTAACGAAATATGAGAAAAGTTTATTTTAATAAGTTGGAGAGTGGCATTAAGGTCCATATAATTTACCCATTGATGAGGCTCATCATCACCCCCCTCCTAAAAGTGTTTCTCATCCTCTGAGAAACTCAATCTATGTCCATGTTTGTCATTGCTTTGGTGGCATCTCTATCATTCCAAGATTTTGTTGATGTATCCTCCTCTTGTGGATAAAATCTTGAATGCTTCTATATTTCCTCCCAATGCTTTCTTTATTGTTCTTCTTTTCTCCCTTCTAACATACCCAAGAGCAATGGTGGACAGAGTTTCAAGAAAATCCAGTTGATTTTGAGTCTTTGTAGTGCCATATTCTATAATGGGGTCCTCTCTAGTGCATCCCTCACTCTTTAAGGGGAATGATCCTCTCTAAGCTTTAGGTTGTAGGGTAAGGTGCCCCATCTCCTTTGGCATGATTTCTCGCTTTCATCCTCTAGAAATCTCAAAGTGTCCTCAAAATGAGCGATTGCTTGCTCTTGTGTAGCTAGGTATCTTGGTGCAAGTTTAGGATCATTGACGATGAGGTTGTGGGTTCTAATGATAGCCATAAAATTGATTTTTTCTGCTCTGATGTAAAGGGGCTATGTTTCTTGTCTTTCCAATACTCTTTTTACTTCCTTACCCCTAGCCTCCTCATGACTCATCTATGATGCGAAGGCCATTAGCTGTAAGTCCCCCAACTTTGGATTGGGGTCCCACACATTCAAGTCTATTAAGGCCAAGTTATGTAAGTATAATTCAGATACCTCGGCCCTATCCTCTAGGGTGCTTTGGTCACAGAGCTCAATGAACTTCCTATAGTCTTGGAAAGGCATAGTCCCTCAATGTGCTAGATTCTTTATCTGAAACTACAACCATTGTTCTTTGAGGTACAAAGAATATGATTTTTGCTGGCATCCTGCACTGGAGTGCCTCCATGGAGAGATTTGCCATAATGGCTAATTGGCTCCCTTTTTCATGTACTTGCCTCCTCAGCCAAGTTTTCTCAGCCTCTAGTTGAGATTTCATCACTCTTTCCCCGTCTCTTTTCTCGCTCAACTCTCTACCCATCGCTAGCAACTTCTCTTCCATATGGTTCACATCCTCTACACTTTTTGATTTAGAAATTTTGATCCAGCGATGTGTCATTGTTCTCTCCTTTTCAAGCTCAAAGAATAGAGGGATGAATTTTTGTTGTGGTATTACTTTGCCACCCTCAATGAATCTATAATAGGAGCTAATATTTGGTTGTGGGATAGGTTCCTATAGCTCTTGGGTTTCTCCCTTTACTATCTTTGGAGTATATGTCTCCCCGATTACCTGTGTTGGTACTTCCTTTCCTTCCCTTTGTCCCCGTTGTCCTTCCTGCTCCTATTTCTATGTTTCCAGTAGTTTTGACAGAGTTTCCTATAGGACTGTCTGTGTTTCCTGTAGGAGGATTTTCTCTTTTTGAAAGGGGGTCAAATGTTGTTTAATTTTCTTTGTTGAGGTTGACTTGGTGGAATGTCTCCTAACATAGGTGATTGGTGATCTTAGGGAAGCCTATTTTTATGTGCCCTCTTCACCTCTCAATCTTGGGGAGACTAGATTTTCTTGTTCTCTTGGTGAGTCTTTAATGATTATAGGAGTCTTGCTAGGTGTTTGAGGTCTCCCTTGTTTTATCTTGGTGCTCCTCCTTGTTTTGAAGTATGGGGGAGTTACCTCTGCCTGTTTCCGATTTTTTGGTTGTACTTAGAGGAGTTAAGGCAATAGTTTCTTCCTTCTCTGTAGGTTTTGGAGACAGTCTTGGGGATTCCTCTCCTTCCTTGCTATGTATTTCAGGACTTGATTCATCCTTGAATGCTTCTTCCCTAATATCCTTTTCTTCCTCTATTTCATTTATCTCTTCCCCCTCTTCTTCCTCTCATTATTCTTTTTCTTCACCATGTTCCTCTTTCTCTTCTTCAGGCTCTTCTTCCTCTTCTTCTTCTGGTTCTTCTTTTTCTTCTTCTTTTGGTTATTCTTACTCTTCCTCACCTTTGGAAATTGGGTCTCTTTCATACTTAACAACTTGAATTACATATTCTCTTTTCATGTCTGTAAATGTTGAACATATAATAGGCATTCTTAATTGGCTTAGGGCATCTTCTAGTATGAGCTTGATTAGTCCATGATGTGCCAGTTGTTGATGCTTTCCTTCCTGTACTTTGATTATCATGTCTATTATTGATTGCAATAAGAAGTAGGGCACACTAAGTCTTCTATGAGGAGGTAACTCTTCTCTAAATCTTAGCTCATGGAGGAGTCTAAACTAGTAACCATTGACTATACTGAGCCTTCCCTCACAAGAAATATACTTGAGAATGTGATAGCTTACTTCATTCCAAGGATATGGAATGGTCTCCCTTCTAATCCCAATTTTGTCCTTAATTGGTTCCTCATCTTCCAAGAAAAATGTATTCTTGGCATAAGTGTTTCTAGCTTTATGCTCTTTTCTCCATTGTAGACCACGAGGAAGTGTAGTGATTTTGCTAATGCTTTCAGGGGTAATTGTAACTGACAATCCTCTGACTACAACAATGGCATTGACTCCGTCTTGAGGTATGAGTGACATTGAAAATTCCCTAGTTGCATCATCATCATATCCTCTAAGTAACTGGAAGGATGCTATGGGGTAAAATGCATGGTGTATGGAGAATGAAAACTACCCTCAAAGGCCTTCCTGGGACCTTCGACAGACTGTAAGATTATCTGTAGAAGCTACCAAGTTATACACATGTTCACCTATCAAATATAAGTTGACAAAGTATGGAAAGAGGATTACCTCAAGTCTCCTTCTAGATTTGTTTGGAGATCGCTATGCAGCCAAGAAGAACTCCTTCAAAGCCGGCTCCAAGACAATTCCTGCACAAACGAGAGGAAAACACAATCACAACATATAATATTGAAAACTAATATAAGAATGCACAATGAACATATACTTGTATACAACTTAAACTACTCAAATCGACAAGTATAGAAATTAACAACTCAATGAACAATGTTACCGACACTATGGAGTAGGGAACACAATTGCAGTTAAGTATTTTTAATGGAAGACTGATTACAACCATCCATTGTATCAGCCTTCCCTTGCCCCTTCTTCCTCTCTCTCTCTCTCTCTCTCTCTCTCTCTCTTTCAGCTCACTTCTTCAAGTGTATGACAGTTCACAATAGCTCAGTGGGCTATCCTTTCAAATGCTCTGACCCCTTTCACAATGGCGCTCTCGCTGCTTATGTAACAATCGAATTAGGGATGCCAAGGTCCTCCTAGAGTTTATTAGGTTAAAAGCCATGAACCTGCCTCTTAGTCCAGCTCTTTCCCTTTTGCCTTCTTTTTCAGATTGGAATTTCCCCAAATATTTTGATTTTTGGGACTTTTCCTGCTTTTCTTAAGAAAATTTAGGGATAAATATCTAGATATTTGTGAGTAGATTTGTTGGCTTGACCCACTGAACATCTCTTAGTTTCACTAATGCTCCCCCCTGGTCTAACAACTTGAGTTAGCAGGGTGACTAACGCTCCTCTATGCTTGGTAACAAGCTTTATAAATCAGTTTAGCAATGCAAAAGTAACGTTAGTCTAGATTTAAGGCCTGCAATTGTGGTCTTTGCTTTAGTCATGCTGTCTTTCACCTCTAAGTTGATGAGGAGGTCATTTTGTCCTAGAACAGATGCCGCCTAAAGTGTGAGATCATAGGAAGAGACGATGGCCGAAATACTTTAATAAAACTATAATTCTTCCTATCAAAATTTTTAGAGAGAGAAGCTTTGGGTGGAAAGGGAAAACCTGATACAACAACATACATATATATAAACTGCTAAAATCATGTCCTAGGTTGGGCGTTCCCATGCTCAGTAGCTATGTCAGAGTAATTTTCTCTTCTGAGATATAACAATGCTGGCCACCGATAAGCACAAAGCGGATCCAGTGTCATAATACATCATCCTGAAATAGATGTCTCCAAAGAACAATATCGGCAGCTTGGGAGAGGAAACAAGGGTGAATGATGCAAGCCTCTACCAAGGTCTTGATTTCCGCTTCACTGAACAACATAGATTGGTACATGTGATAAGATGTGTTGACATCGAACATGCATGAAAATAATCTGATTACCAGTGAATAATGGATATCATTAACAGATGCAAGGGAGGCCACCGATAATGGTGATGGTCTCCAAGATGCACAGTGCAAACTAGCACGTGCGAAAGATTTCTTTGTCATCAAACACTTGTAGAATCGCTTAACCAGGAGCCAATAATGAAAACCCCTGATCAAAAACAAGGTAACCTGCCACTAATGTCTACAAGTACCAAGGCACTGAATGTGTTTCTAGGTTATCTTCCTAGATATACTATTGAAGTCGATAGGAAGAAACTTGTCGAAACGTAGGCAATGACGTGTCCTACATCAGTTGACATGAAACCGAACAAAAATGATTTTGTTTTTTGAGGAATCTTTTGAGCATTTGGGTCTAAACAAAAAAGGGCATGATGAAAGGATATGTATGATTGGTTGATAGAGGAAACAAATGGGAACCCTTGAACAATAGAAGGCACGACAACAATTTTAACTAGACAACACTAGACTCATGAACACTACAAAGTATACAGAGATGAAATTACATCAGGGTATATAGGCTAAAAATCATAGGTTAGTAGGGTTCATATTGGGAGGCGATCAAAATGAAGGTTTATCTGAGGCAGTGCCATGTTCAAGGGAACGATTGCTACCAAACCACACTTTCAAATACGAAATACAACTGTGTTAACTACTTTCCCCATCTGATTTTTTAATGAGTCCAGATGAGTAAACTCATCGATCTTTTCATTTTTAAAGAGTCTGAAAAGTATCGCAAAAATAATGGCTCTTTGCCCTATCTGATTAGTTTAATGAGTTCAGACAGGCAAACTCATCAATTTTTTCATGTTTTAAGAGTCTGAAAAGTATCGTAAAAAGAACGACTCTATATCTTATCTGTGTAATTTAAAGAGTCTAGACTAGACAACTCAGTGGTCTTTTCATAATTCGAGAGTCTGAAAATATTGTAAAGAGAGACTCCATGGTGATCACTTTGTCATAGTTGTTAACTAGGTGCGACAAAAGGTTAATAGTATACCCAAATCAGTTATTTTTCCGTAAGTTAATATATTGAACTTGGATAAAGAGAAACCTTTTTTCAATAGATGTCGACCTCATTTTGTTATGATTATGAGGCGACGGACTAAACTCGTTTTTCGTCATGAATTTTTAATGAGTCACACGATGACAAAATCAATACCTTGATCAAAATTTTTAATGAGTTAGATTAAGAAAACTTAATAGCTCATCCCTTCTTCATAGTTTTACGAGCTCGAATGAGGGGAAAAACTCAGGGATTTTTTTATTTAAGAGCAAGAAATAGTCCCAAAAAAGAAAGTGCTCTTACTGTTGTTGTCTATTTTTAACGAGCCTAGTAACAAAAACTCGGGATTTTTCAGTTTTAACAAGCAAGAAAACTACCTAAAATAATGCTCAGGTCATTTTTATCAAGTTTAACGAGCTAAAAGACATAGCTCAGGATTTTTTCAGTTTAAAGAGCAAGAAATAAGTGCCTAAAAGGATTGTTCCTTTGGTCTTTTCCAGTTTATGAGCTCGAAAAAGATCAAAAAAGAGTTGCTCAGAGCATTGTTGTATGAATTTAATGAGCGCAATGATGAAAACTCGGAGATGTTTATATTTTTTAAAGAGCAATAAAATATCCCTAAAAGTTCTCTAACCATCGTCATATAGATTTAATGAGAGCAATGATGAAAACTTGGAGATGTTTATATTTTTTAAAGAGCAATAAAATATCCCTAAAGTGCTCTATTATCTTTGTTGTAGTAGTTTTACGAGCCAAATGAAGGAGGCTCGAGGTTTTTCAGATTAACGAGCAAGAAAAATACCACAAAAGGAACGCTAGATCTTTCTCGATCTCATGCTTGACATTAGAATGGTCTATGCCATGCATTTCCTTATAAGAGTAAGGAAAAACATCGCGGAAGTCCCTAAACGAGTAGGTGAAGAACACAGTTTCCTCAGGATTGTGATTGGCTCCACTCTGTATGTTTTCCATGATGCCTGTCATGACAGAAATATCGGGGAGAAATGTTTATGAAATATTGCCCTTGATTCCTTTTGAGTCCAAAAGTTGGATAGTCGTATACGGTGAGGAAATGATTTCATGTGCGTCAAGTGACAGGATTTGAAGAGGCATCATGTTTGAATTAGATATCGAAACATGATGGTGCGAATCCTCCCAAGGTCATTCTTCTAACCTCGTGATCTCTCTAATAGCTTTGCCCATTGGTAGGAATTGATTGAGTGGATTGAAAGAAAGAGACGTTATGGGAGGGGTAGTGGTACTGTTGGCTGAACCCAAAGTGACCGAAGATTTAAATGCAAATTGAAAGGCTTGGTAGGCTGATTCAACTGGTGATAGTGGCATTTTCTCTCCGTATGTGTTAATGTCTAAAGGAGCTGGTAGGAGCCATTGATCGGTCTTTTTAGGAGGAATAGATGAAAGCATATTGACCATCTTTGAAACCTGCGATGGCTAGAGAGGGGATCAACCCATGAGGGAAGAAGCCTTCAATAGACCGGTACCTACACTGATGTAACTATCAGTTCCACCTCCAACTAGGGGTACGAAGCAACTTGGTAATGGTGAATAATCAGGGGTGAAGAAAGACAACTAATCTACTGTAATAACCTTTCCATCCAATGGAAATTGGATGATGCGAAAGATAGTAGATACGATGGCCATCATGGCATATGTCCAATTGCGACCCAATAAGAGATTATAGTCGAGTTTTCTGTCTACGACTTATACCTCCACCGTTATAGTTTTCCTCGCCAAAGGGATGGGAAAACTGGCTAGGTATCCTTTTGGGATAAAGGTGTGTCCGTCGAAAGCTTTAAGGGAGTTCGACGGCAGGGATAGGGTTGGGAAACCCAGGGTGAGCCAACATGAAGCCGACATGATGCAAGTAGAAGCACCTTCATCGATGATAGTTATGTGTATACCTTTACCTTTCGATGTGATATGCACCTGAATTTCAAGCTGGTGGGAAAGGGGAGGTTTACACTTGTCCATGTTGAAAATAGTAAGCATGGAATCCGTAGGGTCAAGACCTCCAATAGCCAAAAGCAAAGCTTTCCGTTGGGTGGGGCATGTTTGTAATACTTTGAGCACCGACATAGTTGACGACGCTTGTGCCAAATCCTCTACAATGTTGTACTGTTGGGCGACACCTGTAGATGTATTGTGCATTGTGCTTCAAAGTTCCCCTTTTGGGGGTTGAATTACAAAGTCCTCAACTAGCCTTTTGATATGAAAATCATTGGGTGGCGATGGGTTTCGACCTGAGGATGGTTCTGCTGTAGGAGCGACAGGAGCTCCATAAGGTTTGGCTCTTGTGGTGAGTTCTATTGTTTGAAATGTGAAAATGGTAGAATATCCTTCACCAGCTGAAGGATGTTACGAACCATCGTTTCCCCTGGCATGGGTTACTATAGGTTTGCAATAAGATTTTTCTACTGCTAAGCAGGAAAAGGATTATTCAGGACATGTTTGTAATACTTTGAGCACCGACATAGTTGACGACGCTTGTGCCAAATCCTCTACAATGTTGTACTGTTGGGCGACACCTGTAGATGTATTGTGCATTGTGCTTCGAAGTTCCCCTTTTGGGGGTTGAATTACAAAGTCCTCAACTAGCCTTTTGATATGAAAATCATTGGGTGGCGATGGGTTTCGACCTGAGGATGGTTCTGCTGTAGGAGCGACAGGAGCTCCATAAGGTTTGGCTCTTGTGGTGAGTTCTACTGTTTGAAATGTGAAAATGGTAGAATATCCTTCACCAGCTGAAGGATGTTACGAACCATCGTTTCCCCTGGCATGGGTTACTATAGGTTTGCAATAAGATTTTTCTACTGCTAAGCAGGAAAAGGATTATTCAGGACATCGGTGGTCACACCAGTATCCTTTCTAGCAAGGTAATCTATGCATTCCTGAAGACGCAAACAATGCTAGGTTATGTGGTCTTCAGCATAGAGTTTGCAAGGAAATTTGGAAATTGTATCATTTTCATCAGCAGTAGGTGTAGTGACCTTCTGTTCTGGGTTGGGCTTCTTTATTGACTACTCCTCACAAGGAGCGGTCTTTTTCTTATTCTTCTTTTTCTTACCACTTGGATTTTGTGTATACTGCACATAGTTTATCGTAGTGGCAGGAAGATCAGTTGATTTAGTGGTAGCAGAAGCATTGGGGTTGCTAGGGGCATTGGGGATTATGTCATAAAGAGTGCTAGACTGTGAATATATCAAATCTAAGTGATGCGCATGATGTATGGATTGGTCTTTTGTGACCGCACCACCTAGAGAGACATCTCTAGCAATTTGGCTAACCTCTGCCTATGTCTCCATTCATTAATATGATCAGAGATGTGGGTGGCGGTATCTTGACAAAATGAAGTGAGGAGCTTTGTCCCAGTCTCATAGCGGTCAAGTAGATGGAAGTGCTTTAGGAATTCCATCGCTAATTTATTGAAGGTATTTACTGACGCGCGTGGTAGTTCAATATACCACTTTGTTGAATTGCCAGTAAGGGTGCAGGGAAAAAGATTTAACGAGACACTATCCACCATGGAGTTAGAAACACTCCAAAGGTGGTAGGTGGTGATATGGGTGCCCAGATCCTCCCCTTGCTTGCCATCGAACTTGGGAATGTCCGTTGGTATTTTATGCAGGATCGGCGACCATTGTAAGTTGTGATAGATGGGGTCGTTTGTCAATTTGTATAAGTCGGGAATATCCAACATTGCCAAAAAGGTAGAGAATTGGGTGCCCCCGACTCAGACCATGTTGATGACGGATGACCTGAGGAGCTCTTGTCTCCTCCCATCATTTGGTTTCCCATAGTGTACATGAGTCACATGGTGTAGCAGTTGCTTTGCAGTATGGTGTTGTAGAGTGGATTACCATGAGGATTTTGATACTGGGGTATGAAATTGCCCCTAGTATAAGCGGTGCCCCCCTTGACTTACTTGAGTCTGTGAGTAGGGTGCCCCCATGGATTGTTTGGGAACCCCTTGTGGATTCCCGACTGACACAGAACTAACCATATGGCTTTGATTAATGGAGGGAACACTCATGTCAATTAGCAACTGTACATGCATGCATGAGAATGGAGGGGGAACTGTGACATTCCTTACTAGCATGTGCATATTGGGAACCCCCCAAGATATCTGAATCTAGGGGTTGGAACTGTACATTGGCAGTCGATCATATTGTTGGTAAATGGGAACCACGCCCATAGTGCCGCACTGAGTGTTATATGGAGCACTCTATGTGCCACTTGTTGAAGGTATGCATTGTGGCACCATAGGAGTGGAACCTGGCATTTGCTGGGTTCCACTTATAGAGGGTGTTATGTGAGTTGTCGTACCTGGGACAAACGGGATAGCGTGATTCTACATTACCGATGTTGTGATGATTGTCAACTGGGGTAGTGGTAGAGGACCAACAGTGTCTCTAAAATTCCACAACCCTTGATCCATCGACTGGATAGATAGGAAAGTTCCACCTATTGAAGAAGGAAGTACAGATACCACGGGAACCACGATAGGGTTCAACAGATTTGTGAGTGGAGTGTTAAAGTGAGGAAGAAATCCTTTTGTGAAGAAATTCTCTAGCAAACTTGAATTGTTGGTTGTTCACACAGATCCCATGTGAGATTTACGAGACTGATTCATCAAAGATGAGGAATTCAAGTTAGTGGAACTTGACAGGTCTTCCACGATGAGTGGAGGAAGTCCTAACAATCATCTGGAGTGACAACAAGGGCCAGATGTAGCCACGGTGGCCGTTAAGTTTTATCAACTAAATTTTAATGTGATATTCTTTAAAGTCTAAAAAATGATAGCACTCAGGTACCTAAAACTAAAAAATACACTAAATATTTCAATCAACAAATAGAGGGAAAGTACCTCGTCTGATAAGCACCGATCACTGGAGATGAAACCCATTATCTCAATGAATAACAGAGAAGGATGGCCAAATGTACAGTTACAGTTACTCTAGAGCTTCACCCAAACCTCATATTAAGGGGCCAAGTACTCTCGTGAAGATGAGCACTGTCCCAAAAATTGAAGACAGAGCAGATCTGTCCATGTTAGGTACCAGGACAGCCCATCGTAGTCACCTTGTGTAAGTACCTAGAAGTTTGGCCACTAGAGATACCTCAAATCATAGAAATTACTAGGGGGGACAGAGACATAGAAAACATGTTGCGTGGGCAGGATACCTGAGTCCCCGACTTAGTTCCAAAATCCCCGAAGGGACCCCCAGTACACAGAATGCCAAAAGGATTTGTAAGGGAAGGTGAGCTACCTTCAATTACAGTTAGATGTTGTCTCGTATTTTGTTCCATTGTTAGTAGAGTGGTCCCGATAATATGAGTGCAAAAGGATTTTTTCGCTCGTTAACGACACTAGTTTTGGTTTTCAACCTTGGGCAGTTCACTCACATGCTTATCCCAAGATCCTAGCCTAGATAATGTTGGTTTGTTCAAAAGAGTAATTGATTGATTTTAATGTAAATTTTAAGTGTACTTGATTATTTGTCTTCAGTAGGGGTGTTGATGTATGAATATGGTGAGACTCTTGACTCAATAAATCATGCAGAACAATGCTCTGAAGAAAATTTTCAATTTTTTATGCAAACAAGTCTTATTCTACATATTCATCTTTTCACATATTCATAGATTCATCTGTGAATTTATAGCCTTTAAACACTTGCATAACCAAAATATTCTTTTTCCAATATTTCCTAACAACTACTGAAAACCAAAATGAAGTAGCTTACAACTATTTTGACAGAAAGATGAATGCAATTTATCAATCTTTCTTTCAAAGAAAAATGTATTTTAAGACAGGAAAACTAAAACGTTTTCCTAAAAATAAATTTTTAGGACACCAAATTTGCTAACATAATATAGTTGTAGATCTTACTTCAACCCATGATAAAATTCCCTGCCCCCCCCCCTTTGGTCCATAGACACTACTGGAAATCATGGAAATGGGAGACTAATGCTATGTTTCAATGTAAATAGAGAGTTAGTTGGTCCACTGACGCTCTCTGTACACAGGCACAATGCTTTATAAAGCTCTGTTTAGCCTAGTAACCTACGTTAGTGAGGGAAATTGCTCAAATAGAGGTCCTTTAGGATCAGTTTCTGAGGAGAATGGAAACTAGTAGGATGTAACAAGATAGTTGGTGGATCAAAAAAGTATTTGTAGAAGTAGGGAGCTCTTAGAAGAAAGAGAAGAACTGAGAGGAGTCTGGGTACATTGGGAACTAGATGTATAGTCCTCAACAGAGTCACCAATTCTTCTATGGGGTAAAGTGTACGGTGTATGGAGAATGATAGACTGTAAGATTATCTGTAGAAGCTACCAAGTTATACACATGTTCATCTATCAAATATAAGTTGACAAAGTATGGAAAGAGGATTACCTCAAGTATCCTTCTAGATTTGTTTGGAGATTGCTATGCAACCAAGAAGAACTCCTTCAAAGCCGGCTCCAAGACAATTCCTGCACAAAGGAAAGGAAAACATAATCACAACATACAATATTGAAAACTAATATAAGAATGCACAATGAACATATACTTGTATACAACTTAAACTACTCAACTCGATAAGTATCGATATGAACAACTCAATGAACAATGTTACCGACACTATCGAGTAGGGAACACAACTACATTTCTCTATTTATAATGGAAGAGTGATTACAACCATCCATTGTATAAGCCTTCCCTTGCCCCTTCTTCCTCTCTCTCTCTCTTTCAGCTCACTTCTTCAAGTGCATGTCAGTTCACAACAACTCAGTGGGCTATCCTTTCAAATGCTTAGACCCCTTTCACAATGACCCTCTCATTGCTTATGTAAAAATTGAATTAGTGCTGGCAATCTCCTCCTAGAGTTTATTAGGGAAAAAGCCATGAACCTGCCTCTTATTCCAGCTCTTTCCCTTTTGCCTTCTTTTTCAAATTGGAATTTCCCATATTCAATGGAGAGTGGAGCCTTCTTCCGATAAACCAAATCATAAGGATTGAAGCTAGTGGTTGTCTTCCAAGTTGTATTGTAGGCCGAAGTCACCTCCACTAGTCTGTCAACCCAATCCTTCCTGCTACTGCTCACCAAATTTGCCAGAATTCTTTCCAATGCTCTGTTGGTAACTTATACTTGTCCATTGGCCTGAGGGTGGTAAGGAGTGGACTTCCTGTGCTTGATCTTATGCTGGATTAAAATATTCTCAGTCATGTGTGAGATTAATTGAGTTCCATGATCAGTGACTAGCTCTATAAGCCATCTAAACTTGTAAAACACATTCTCCATCAAGAACTCAACCACTTTCTCTTATATGGCTACCTTGACAGCTTTGGTTTCAACCCACCTTGTTAAGTATTCAGTGCACACATAGATGTACCTTTTCTATCCTGATGGAGGATCAATGGGCCCAATGAAATCCATGCTCCACTTGTTAAATGACTTAAAAGTCACTTGAGGTTGTAAAGGAATTTCACCCCTGGGAGTAGGTTTCCCCATTCTTTGTCACTAGTGTCTAGTCAATTTAGTGTCCTAAATTACTCTACATAGATTATCAATCCAGGTATCGTAAACTGATGAAGTGTGGTGCACCATATGTGTTTAGTTAACCTTTTTTTTACTTCGTTGTTTTATATAGCTTATGTTGTTTTTGGGGGTTTTGTTTCTTATGTTAGAATCTAATTTCTAAAGAAAGGAGAAAATTAAAAAAATCAAAACTTTGAACAGTTAGATTAATCTAAGCCGACAAAAAATCTAAGAAAAGAAAGCAAGACAAATAAAACTGCTGCAATTTAAACTAAAAGCAAAAGTAAAACTAAAAACAAATCATGTCCCATTCATAACTTCACATATCACCAATTTCATTCTTAAGGAACTAAAAAGACTCAATGAGACATGAACTTACGTAATGAGTATCCTACTAAGCAAAAAACAAAGCCAATTACTTCATCTATAATCACAATATTTCGCCAATTAACTTCTAAGACTAGGTTAAGCTAAAAGCTCCGGAAATATCATCATATAGCATGAAAGAACTGACATCTAAACTATCTTGAACAGTAAACAAATCCCATTCATAACTTTACATATCACCAATTTCATTCTCAAGGAACTAAAAAGACTCAATGAGACATGAACTTATGTAATGAGTATCCTACTAAGCAAAAAACAAAGCCAATTACCTCATCTATAATCACAATATTTCACCAGTTAACTTTTAAAATGTGGTTAAGATAAAAGCTTTGGAAATATCATCATATAGCATGAAAGAACTGACATCTAAACTATCTAACTGCACACTAATGAAAAGCAAAGCCAATCATCTCACCTATAATCACAATATTTTTCCCATTAACTTCTAAAATGGTGTTAAGCTATAGGCTTTGGAAATATCATCATATAGCATGAGAGACTAATCTAATAGGCAAATACAAGAAACATGTAAAGAAAACTAATCTACAATCAATCGGTTGAACACACTTGCATGAATTAAAATTGCATGAATGGAAAATATAAACTATCAAACTTGAAAGCAATCAAATGACATACTTGAATGAAATCAAATAAAAACTACAAAACAAAATCTACTTTATCTTACATTCTAATATGCTCCATGACATCTACTTCACATCTCCTTCCATGTTGATAACATCAAAGCTTTATTCAAATTCTTCAAAATGACAAAGTACAACAAAGCTCTCCAAAGCTTTCCAAAGCCATCAAAGAAGAACTACAATCTCCAAGCTAAAGAATTACCAAAAAGCTACAAGCTTAAGAACTAAAAAGCTAAGCTAACAAATGAGGGAGAGTGATCTCCTATTTATGCAAAAAGATGAGAATCCATCTCATTAATGAGAGTCCATGAATCTCTCCCTCTACCTCTAGAGTCCTAATCAAAATAGGAACTGATAAGACACATTTATTCTTAGAGTTTCAATACAATTAGGAGATGTGACACATATCCTCATGATCCCATGATTCTCTCCGCTCAAATTCGAATTTGGCCTAAGGGTGCCACATAAAGGTCTTCTAGAAGCCTCCTTTTGACCTACACATGTGAAAAATCTCAACCCACTTGTTAGGTATAAGAATATGCACATTATTTTCTAATTTTTAACCACAAATTCACTTAAAAAGGCTAAGAATTAATAAACTTTGGAAAAACATAAATGTGGCCCAATGATAATGAAAGTGGGATGAATGTAGTGACATAGTAGTGAAATGGAGCTGAAATGGAGGTGATATAATGAACATAATAGTGAAAGTATAATGGAAATGAATGAAATTTTCAAAACCCAACATACCCCCCAACTGAATCTACTGCATGTCCTCATGCAATATATATTACATTAATTCTTTTGACCATTGAGCTTTGGCTTAACTTTGCATGATATCATTTGATAACTTCATACTTCCGAAAAGTGTTTTTCTTGAATTGCAACATGGTTAGTTCTTGTGTAACAACCATATTTTGTTGTTGCATTCTATTATGATCTTTGAAATTTGCATAATGATATTTTTATTATTGTTGCAAAGTATATCTTTATTGGGTTGCATGGTGGTTGGTTCTTGTGTGACAACTATGATTGTGTTTGTATCCAATTTATCCTTTAACCACCTTTTGAAAAGCCATTGTATGCTCACAATAACAATGTAATAGTTAATATATTTTGGAAGTATGTAGGATCCTGAATATGATATGGACATGGCAAGATATGAATATGAATGTATTCCCCCCTCCTCCCAACTGATGGTATTCGCAATTTTATGAAATGAGGAAGAGAAATGTTTTTCCAACAATTATCATTCTAGCTTTTCATGGAATTCTATGATCAAAAGTTAGAAAATGATGTACTTTAACTTACCATTTGGAATGGATGAGTTGTATGTGTGGTGGCTGAAAACTTCTGATCATATTCTTCTTCAAGTGGCTGAACAAGAAGAGTCATGGATAAAGAGTTAAGATAACTTTTTATTGCTTTTACTAAAACTTGCTGAATCTGCTCCAAAATGCTGAAAATAATAGTCTTCATGTCTTCAAAACTCATTAGCATAATTCCTACTATGTGAAAAGATGTTCTTATGTCAAACATAGCAGGGAATTGTTGACTTGCTGGCCATTAATGGATGCCACTGGTCAACATGAGAACTCTCACCATTGATGACAACGAGAGTCAAGATGCCCAAACACATCTTGCTAGGTACAAATGGTTTTGTCGATGTCGAGTCACCTAGAAGATCTTATTAACAAGAGAAATTAATGTATTCCCATTGTTTGTCAGCATAACTTTCCATTAAGGCATGCAAGCCTCAAGGTGTATTTACAAGGAACTTAGATTCAAAGGACTATGGACTCAATAATTTGCATTGAAGCAGGGCTTATTTGCGAAATGAAAATGACAGGAAAGGGAAGATGAAAATGGAAGATGGCAATGGAGAGCAGAAATGGCAATGGGCAATAAGCATGTGAACGAGCCTCTTGCTTTATTTGTGGGTTATGAATGGAAAAAAAGAGATGGAAAGTGTATGTGAATGTAAATGGAAAATATGAAGTGAAATGAGGTGAATGGTTTATTATGAGGTATGGATGTCATGGAGACAACAGTATCTGAAAGTTTTTCAACTGTTTGGATTGAATTTTTCATCAACATATTTCCTCTTTGTTGCTGATCATCCTCTTATGAAACAAATTGGTCTCTTAGAGAGACACCATTCTCTTGTAGTCATTTGTCCTTCCTCCTAGTGTTAGTGCCTAAATCTACCTCAGGCTAAGAAAGGCAGGTCTAGGGTAACATCAAACTACGCTTAACTTGGTAGCTAGCCCTACCAAGTTGGGAGAGGGCTCTCTCCTTGTCAATCTCAAGAAAATATAGCAAATGAGGCTTGAGAGGAATGATATAAAGACTAATTTTAGGCTAGGTATATGCTTAGAGGAGTTTGATTGAGTTTTATGTTGGTTTGTTGGATCAAAAGTGAAAGGCATTTTGGGTCTGGGGAATGAACTTAGTCTTGCATAGATTTCTGTGGGGCGAGGTAGGAAAATGCTTTAGTACTTTGAAATTAGTGAAATGGAGAGTCTTAGGACTTGTGAGGAGTTGGAGAGGGCATGAAAGTATCAGGGATCCTCTTCAAACAGTAAAAAACATGAAAAGCTAAACAAACCTTAAGGTAGAGCACTGCAACATCAATGATTTCCACCTTTATACTTGATTCATTTAGTTAGCTAAAAAGAGAGAGATAATGGCACACATAAACATATGATAACTTGAATTACAGAAGGAGAAAAAATAGTAAATCACCTTGCCACAAGAATCCTACAAAATGCTGCAAACCCTGGTCTATTTCCTTGCCAAACTGCAGAGATGGATGTACAATGATGCTCAAAGCTTTCACAAGGGTCCACCTTTGAAAATGACTGGAAAAAAACATGACATAGACCTCCAAACCACCTATTCTATCCATCAGGGGTCGAATCCATGAGAAGAGGGGTGTTTTCAACCATATCTAAACTAGGAACACAAAAATAGGCAGTGGAACAACTTGCCTCTAGAACCTAGGAAACTGATTCATTCAACTCCAAACCACCTGCAACTGATGTATCTACCTTATAAAGTAAATTTTTATAATTTTTACATCATGGTATATCAATTTACACCATGTCAGCTCATGAATTTGACCATAAGAGAGAAAAATTCAAACTAGAAGAAAACTAGGCGAAAAACAGAGTTTTTGAGCAAAATTGGCACTTTTTCATCCTGTGCATAATGCTTTTTCCCAGCTACATTTGGAGGCCTTCCCCTTCACCAAATTTTCTCCAAGTTGTCTTGTTGGAAATGAATATTTGTCTACTTTATAGGACAAGTGGAATTTTTGAATTTGGTGCCCAATTGTCCCTCCAAAATTTAGTTCTCCCAACATTGCTTCCTGTGTGGCCAAAAAGTGGTAGAGAGGGCATTTTTAAGGTGTTTTTGGCCCTTTTGGTGACCCAAAACTTGTCAAACCTTTCTAGTGATTTTTGGGTGTTCATAGTATTCCATGCGGAATCCAAAATTGTAAACTTTTACTCAAGATGAGGTCCCTATAAAAAGTGAGCAACAGGTGGCGCAACACACCTGTAAGAAAAACCTATTTTTTCCTTCAAAAATTCAAAATTGTCAAAAAGTTTGACAAATTTCTTGAAATTTTGCATGAGTGACCTGCATCAAGTACAATGTTTTTCCAAGGAAGCTTTAGCCAAGATCTTGAGTTTATCTTGGTCTTTCTTGCTCCTCAAAGTCTTCTTCAACTTGGCCTTTAAGCACCTTATCCTAGCTTTGCAAATCTTGTTCTGGGTTAAGTAGTGGTAGGCTAAGTGACGAAGAAATTTTTCTCTTTGTTTGCCTTCCCAAGCAACCTCTCCAAGTGTATGTTCATCTTCTCCAACCAAGACTTCTTGTCATTCTCTATCTCTTGTTCAATGGAGGTCAACTTGACCTTTGCCTTCTTAGCCCTTTGCCGATTTTTTTTGATGATTTGCAGCTCCATGAGGTCTTGTTTGTCAGTAAGTTGCTTGTTTTCTTGTTCAAGGTCTGAGTCTCTTTGACCTCCTACTATCCTAAAGGTCCTCCTTCCTCCTAAGTAACTGATGAAAATATCTGAGGTCCCTCTCGATAGGTTTTAATGATGTAGTAGTTGATGAGGAATGAAGGGATGAGGTGGGGACAAGAAGAGTATGAAGAGATTTTAAAAGATAAGATGAGTGAGGTGTATGGGGATGATGAGTGCTTGAGGGAGTGGAGGTTTTGAGGTTTTAGGGAATGAGGGGAATGAGGGGAGTGAATGGGGTTTTAGAATGTAGGATAAGGGTTTGATAGGGAAGTAGGAGTAGTGAAAGAGTAGGATGTGGGAGTTAGGGTTTGGGAGTAGGGTATAGGGCTAGGGTTTGATGTACAAATTAGGGTCTAATGGAGTGAACTTTGATGAGTGATGAATAGTGAGGAAAAGTTGATAGACAAGTGTAAATGGAGGAGAAAGATAGCTAATGACCCTTAGTGGCTTATGAGAGGTACTTTAGCTTATTTAGAGTTTATGAGAGAAATCTCAATGCCAATAGGGTTTGTTATGAAATGATGCCAAACGCACTCAAGAAAACAAGAACACTCTTTTTTTAGCAAGGAGGAATGGTAAACTTACTTGGCACTAGAATTAAATAGCTTTAATTTTGAGGTGTTTTCAACAGGTGTGTAGCGCCAATTCAGTGCGTAGTGCCAGTGTAATTTTACACTGGAAACCTTTCATAGGTGCGTAGTGCCAATTCTGTGCATAACTCCTTTTTGCAGACCAGTTTTGAGGGCCTTCCTGGTGTCCAAATTGGGTGCATGATAGCTCGTTGGAAAGATTATTGAGTCTACACCTGTGTAAAAGGTGAAGGAGGTTTTTCTTCCTTGGCCTATTATGGACAAAAACCTCTCACTTTTTCCAAATTCATTTTTTCTTTCTCAGAAACATCATTTGAGTAAAACATATCTCGATGTGTGGAAAAAGGGATTTGTCGAAATGAAGTGAAATGAAAGGGAAAATGGGCTTATAAATTCTTGAGAAAATTTTGGGAAGTAGGGAGGGATGTTAGGAAGCAGGGAAAAGTCGAATTTCAGAGATTTAGTGAGGGGAAGGTGTCCAAAAGGGCAAAACATAGGCCTAGCTTAGAAAATTATCAAATTATAGCAAGAAAATAGGGTTTGTGCAAAAATGAGGAATTTGAGGGATATCAGTGATGGGAAGTGTTTAATAAGGTACATTAAGGATAGGGGAAGGTGTATAAACATCAGGATACAAGTTTTGTTGATGATTTGACCATCCAAGAAAAATTACCTTCAAAACCCTAGGAGAGGGAAATGAACCTTACCTAAGCACAACTGAAGCATGAACAAGGTGTAAAATGACCCATTGGAACCTAACATGATGATGAAAACCCTATAAATGATGGTACACTTAGCTGAATGGTGACATGGACAGACATTTGGACAACTTTGAAAGGAGTGAAAACAAACCCTAGACCTAATACCTAGTGACCAAATTTTACTTTAAGATTCTATGAAATGAGAAAAATTGAATGTAACATCCTAAAACCACTTTTTAAGAGCATATTTGATCACTGGTGGAAGGCTTCAAAGACTGACACTAACACCTAGAACCGACAAACAAACTAATACTTCTTCTGCAATGGAATGTAATATTATCAAAGGAGAGAGATGATCAATCTCTCTAGTTATGATATTTACACATAAAACTAAGAATTTGTATTAATGAAACAAGTTCTCAAAGGAAAAATAAAAAGAATTTATATCTGCTTTGGAATTAGTGCCTCAAGTTGAATGTTGATTCTTTTTCAGCAATTTATTTCATTATTTACCATTTCAAACTCTAATGATGGATTTTTCATTGTGTAGATCTTGTTGAGATCTTTCCAATGATACTTGAATTATCAAAATCTGATTTCGTATGAGAAAGTTAGGCTAATTTGAACAATGAGGTTTTTCAGCTGCGGAATTGAAGAACGGCTGTGGAATTGGACTTTAGTTGTGGAATATGCACAATTTCTATAGCTAAAAATCTTAAATGAAAGGTTAGACATTCATATTTCATCATCAGTCCAAAATTAATCAATAGCTTCAGAAAAGTGAGCAAATAACTTATTTATTTCATTGATTCAAAATTGTTGTTGTTTTTTTTTTTGACATGCGGCAACTTAGTGTGGAAACTCACTGATGATACACACCTTGACTTCCCTTTGACCAGGGTCTTTTTCATTGATTTGGATGAAATGGATAGGACACCATCCATATACTGACATTTTTCTAGCTACCCATGTGGTTCGTTTCGTCTTTGACACCTATAACCTACAGAAGTATGAAAATGGCTGCGGAATCGCTGGTTAGCTACAGAATAGAGCTACATTCCACAGCTAAAAGACAACCAACGATTAGTTTTTTGATTTAAGTTATTGGAAAAGAGATTTTATGCAGCCAAGTACTAGGGAGAGAGAGCCCAAGATCAGAGTTGGTGCACAAGACTAATTATTATCATAGATATATATATATATATATATATATATATATATATATATATATATATATATATATTATTTGTTTCACTGCCTACCTGGAAAATAAAATATTTTGTGACTGGTATATGAAGCAAAATAGTTTCAGTGATGGAAATATATTAGAGTAATGGAAATTTATTATCATTTCAATAAATTTGATTACTCCTACAACAACTCTTTGACACATGTCCCTGATTGCAAAATGACCAAATTGAGGATACTCAGCAAAGGTTTCGACAACCAGCAAATTTGACGGCAATGTGGCAAGTGCGGTAATCCAACATAGCGGTATAACCAGATTCATAATAATAACCTGTGCGGTAAAGTTGGCAGCTTCCTTTGTTGGATGCCACATCTATAAGTTCATTAATTAACTAAGAATCTTTCCTTCTGAATTTGAAACACTCACGTCATTAATTAATTGTTCAAACAATGTCGTATTCAACCAATTCACGTAATAGAGTCGTATTAAAACGGTTCATGTAATTGAGTTAGTCACTAACTGGGTATAGAATGGAATATCGAGTTTGATCCCGAGTTTGTTCGAACAGTTGGCTTCGTGCTAGCGTACAAGAATCAGCCAGCTTACTAAGCTAAGCTAGGCAATTGGGAAAGTCGACTTTGATGGACTAATGCCACCGGAGGTTTGGCCTTTCTCGTCTTCAAGATTTAATGTCTAATGAGATTGGGCTGAGCTGTGGTCGATGTTCTACCTATGGTTGAATTAAGGCAAGCTCTCTAACTGGGGTGTAACCACCATCACGTAACCAAAATCAATTAGCCTATTCATGTTTCAATTTCTGTTTTTTCTTCTCGCGGCTTGCAAATATGGGCTTGAAACAAATCCCATTCATAACTTCACATATTGCCAATTTCATTCTTAAGGAACTAAAAAGACTCAATGAGTCATGAACTTATGTAATGGGTATCCTACTAAGCAAAAAGCAAATCCAATTACTTCATCTATAATCACAATATTTCACTAATTAACTTCTAAGACAGGGTTAAGCTAAATGCTCCAAAAATATCATCATATAGCATGAAAGAACTGACATCTAAACTATCTAACTGCACACTAATGAAAAGCAAAGCCAATCATCTCACCTATAATCACAATATTTCACCAATTAACTTCTAAAATGGTGTTAAGCTAAAGGCTCCAGAAATATCATCATATAGCATGAGAGACTAATCTAATAAGCAAATATAAGAAACATGTAAAGAAAACTAATCTACAATCAACCGGTTGAACACACTTGCATGAATTAAAATTGCATGAATGGAAAATCTAAACTATCAAACTTGAAAGCAATCATATGACATACTTGAATGAAATCAAAGAAAAACTACAAAACAAAATATACTCTACCTTACATTCTAATATTCTCCATGACATCTAGTTCACATCTCCTTCCATGTTGAGAATATCAAAGCTTTATTCAAATTCTTCAAAATTACAAAGTACAACAAATCTTTCCGAAGCTTTCCAAATCCATCAAAGAGGAACTACAATCTCCAAGCTAAAGAGCTAGCAAAAACCTACAAGCTTAAGAACTAAAAAGCTAAGCTAACAAGTGAAAGGGAGAGATCTCCTATTTTTACAAAAAGATGAGAAGCCATCTCATTAATGAGGGTCCATGAATCTCTCCCTCTACCTCTAGAGTCCTAATCAAAATAGGAACTGATAAGACACATGTTTTCTTAGAGTTTCAATTCAATTAAGAGATGTGACACATATCCTCATGATCCCATGATTTTCTTCGCTCAAATTCGAATTTGGCCTCAGGGTGCCACATAAAGGTCTTCTAGAAGTTTCCTTTTGACCTAAACATGTCAACAATCTCAACCTACTTGTTAGGTGTAAGCATATGCACATTATTTTCTAATTTTTAACCACAAATTCACTTAAAAAACCTAAGAATTAATAAAGTTTGGAAAAACATAAATGTGGCCCAATGATAATGAAAGTGGCATGAATGTAGTGACATAGTAGTGAAATGGAGGTGATATAATAGACATAATAGTGAAAGTGTAATGGAAATGAATGTCATTTTCAAAACCCAAAAATTGGCCGCATTGGCTGGTATATCTTCTTGCATCTTGGTGGAGAGTGGCCCAATAGTAGCCAGCTTGTAGTACGTTTAATTCTATCCTTTTGGTTGCAAAGTGACCTCCACAAGGCCCATCATGACAGGTGAGAAGGATGTCAAAAACATCATCCTCCCTGACACATCTTCTCAGAATTTCATCTAGGCCCAGCTTGAAGAGATTTCCCCCAATACAAGCGAATGGGGCGCTTTTCCTTATAATCCTGCTCTTTTCCTTGGAGGATAAATTTGGAGGGAACTGTGCAGCTATTAAGTAGTTGGCTATGTCAACAAACCACAAAGAGAGAACTGAAATGGTGAATACATGTTCATCTTGCAACTAGTCACCAACCATTCCTTCCTCACTTGCAGGCAAAGCCAATCTGGACAAAAAAAATATGGAACTACATTTTATCTACCAGGCTTATCAATGATAGTTAGATCAAATTTTTGTCACAAAAACAACCATCTAATACTTTAGGAATTCACATTAGGTTTTTTCATCAAATATTTAATAGTAGCATGGTCAGTATGTACAAAGGTCTGGTAACCAGTGATGTAATGTCTAAATTTATTCAAGAAATGGACAACAACTAGGAGTTCTTTTTTAGTCACAATGTAGTTCAATTTAGCTTTGGACATATTTTTACTGGTGAAGTAATGGCATAAGGTAGCTTGTAATATATCTAGCCCAGAGTTGCTCCTATAGCTTTATCAGAGGCATGAACATGGATGTGGAAAGGAAGATCCCAATTTGGGCCTTACAGTATAGGTGCACTATTCAACTTGTCCTTTAGGGTTTCTAGGGGCTCTTGGCATCTTTTTGACCATAAAAATTTGGAGTCCTTGACCAATAGTTCAAACAAAGGATAGGCTACCTTGCTGAAGTCTTATATGAATCTTCTATAGTATCCAGCTTATCCTAAGAAACTTCTAACATCCCTCTAATTCTAAGGAGTAGAGACCCTCTTTATTATAACTATCTTATTTGGGTCTACCTGCAGTCCTTCTTGGGATATTAAGTGACCTAGAACATGTTGGCATTATGATACATATGTTGTACTTGATGGAAACCCACTCATCTCAGATGATAAATTATAGTGAAGCAAAGTTCACGGAATTTTATGCAGAGAAAGGTTTATTTCATGTGGAGAAATGTTCATGGAATTTTATGCAGAGAAAAGTTTATAAAAGTTTATTTCATGTGGAGAAAAGTTCACGGAATTGTATGCAGAGAATGGTTTATTTCATGTGGAGAAAAGTTCATGGAATTTTATGCAGAGAAAAGTTTATTTCATGTAGAGAAAAGTTCACAGAATTTTATGCAGAGAAAAGTTTATTTCATGTGGAGAAAATTTCACAGAATTTTATGCAGAGAAAAGTTTATTTCATGTGGATAAAAGTTCACACACTTTCATGGTTGGTTCATGGTATTAGTCCGACAGTTTTTGATCCTATGGTTTTGGTCCGTGGTATTGCATCCAAAAGTGTTGATCTCACGCACTTTCATGGTTGGTTCATGGTATTAGTTCGACAATTTTTCATCCTATAGTTTTGGTCCATGGCATTGCATCCAAAAGTGTTGATCCCAAGTATTGGGTTCATGGTATTGTGTTATTATGGTTTTGGACCGTGGTATTGTGAAATGCCTAAGACTATAAAAGAGGAAGGAGATCATTTGGAAAAGCATCATCTGAATTGTTATTGAATATCTAATAAAATGCTAGATCTGGAATACTGTGATTGGGTTATGGTGCAGATCTGGATCTGAATAAACAAGGAACCTGAGCGCAAGGAGAAGGATAAGCTCTATTGATGGGTCATAATCTTTAAGCTTGAATGATAGTATCTTTTGTTTTGGGTTCAGATTTGGTGTGTGGTTACTGTTACTGTGATTTGGATACAACTATCAGAGAAGTGTCTACTTGATTGAGTGCTAATTGGTGAAAAGGAGATTGTTTGATGCAGAAATTCTTGATGATTGATTGATGTTCATGGATCCGGTCTGAAAATTTATGAAACGTGGTCCCTGGAAGAAGGAGAAGGTTTTAGCCTTCTGTAGGCCAGCACTTACGTACTAGTATCTTGGATAGTGCAAGAGCTAAGGGGGTTGTAGCTCCCTTCCAGGAGAAGTTGGAAAATGAGACAGGGTTGTAGCTCTCTGCAAGTTGTAGCCTGCGTACTGGTAAAGGACTGCACCAGTACAATTGTAAAAAGAAGTTTCTAATTAAAGAGAAGATAGAGACGAATTGCAGCAGGTGGTTTTCACCACATTGGGTTTTCCACCTTATTATCTTGTGTTCTTGTGTGTGATTGTCTTCTGCTTTGTTTTACTGTTTCTGGTTATTGGTTATTTGATACACAGATTAACAACCAACATCTGAAAGATAAAGTAAATTATAAGTTTGCATAGTATACACGGGTTTCCTTCTACATAGTTGCGGGTTTAATTAACTGAAGTAGCATATATCATTTGGATTTGAAAAAGGAATATTTGACTTGATAATACTGATTCACCCCCCCTCTCAGTATTATTTCCAACAATTGGTATCAGAGCAGGTCCTTCTGAAGAAGCTTGATCACTTGAAGGAAGATCCATCATCATGAGCAACTACGAGAGAGAAGCATCGATCAGGCCACCGATTTTTGACGGGACAAACTTCATATATTGGAAGGTAAGAGTAACTGCATATCTTCAATCTCTTGGTACAGAAGTCTGGGATATCAGATATACAGGGTATAGTTTTCCATCAGCAACTCCTACAGATCCGACTGAGAAGAAGATATATGAAACAAATGCAAAGGTAGTCAATACTCTATTAGGATGTTTATCTCAATCTGAATTTGTCAAGGTTATGCAGTATAAAGCCGCAAAAGAAATATGGGACAAGATTGTACTGAGCTATGAAGGAGATGATCAGGTAAAGCGAGCAAAACTTCAAACCCTCAGAATTCAGTATGAAAATCTCAGAATGCATAATGATGAAAGTGTGGCTAACTATTTCCTTCGTGTAGATGAGATTGTCAATTGTATGAAAAACTTGGGTGAAGAAATAAAAGAGGTTGTTGTGGTTGAAAAAGTTCTAAGATCTTTGTCTCCTAGGTTTGAATCTAAAGTTTTTGCAATAGAAGAAAAGGAGAATCTACGAAATCTTACCATGTCACAGTTGCACGGAATTCTGACTGCTTATGAACTGAGGAAAGGAGGACCATCAGACAGGAGAGAAGCTACTTTCAAGGCTTCAGGCAAAGGAGATTACTATGAGTCAGGTCACGTATCAGAAGAAGAGGAAGAATCAAATTTTCTCAAGAACCTTCAACGAGGTACTGGAAGATTCTGAGGTAAGTTACCTTTCAATTGCTTTGCATGTGGAAGAGTCGGTCACTATGCTGCCAAATGTCCTCATAAGGATTAGATTGACAAGCGAAAAGAATCTATTAGATGGAACAAGAAACAAAATGCAAACAAGAAAAGATATTACACTCATGAAGAGAGTGATGGATTTTCAAATAGTGATGAAGATGAACGAGGTAATAATTATAAACTTTCAATGGCTTTTGAAGATGATGATTACATGGATGCTATAGATGTGGATGGCTTTTATGAAGAAATTTCTAGACTCAAAACATGTTTAGAAGAAAAGAATATGATCATTGATACTCTGCAATTCCAACTTGATGAAAAGAAAAAATTTCTTGAGAAGTATAGAATGTGAAATTGTTGGCCTTAGAAAAGAAATTGAGAAAACAAAGGCTCTTAATCTTAAATTTTTTAAAGGATCTAAAACTCTGGACGATATTATCAATGTACAACGTTCTCCTCTAATCAAGACTAGTCTAGGGTATAATGGAGAAGCATCTCAAGCATGCACCTCAAAGAGTTATCTTGATGCAGCAAGGAGGAATGAGCAAAAGCCCAATAGAGATCACCAGGTAAAACAGGGATGTATTACATCAAGGATAAACAAAGATTACCAGGTAAATCAGGGGCAATCCACCTTAAGGATGAACAAAAGCTACAACCAGCCACAGGTAAAATCTTCTCAATTTGCCTCAAGAATGGATGAAAATAGAAACTACAAGAATTTGACAGGAAGATTTGATAATCGAAGGAGTTTCTTCAATGGCCAATGTTTCTCTTGCCATAACTTTGGCCACAAAGCAGCTCAATGTGTTTCCTATAAGACAATCATGACTAGAGAATCTCAAAAACAAAGAATTATGACTGGAATCACAAAAAGGACCCATAACAACTTTTCCGCCCTTGAAAATGAAATTGTATGTTCTATTTGTAATAACTTTGGTCATGAAGATTCTGAATGCAGGAGCAGGTTTTGGAAGACAACTCAAAAGGAACAAACCTCAAGCGCCAGAACATGGAGAATGAAGGAACCACAACTAGAAAGATGTGGGATAGCTTTATATGCAGAAGGTCAAGAAAATCAATGGTACATTGACAGTGGATGTTCAAAGCATATGACAGGTGATAAAGAAAAACTTGAATCATATAGTCTTTTCGAAAAGGGAAAGAAAGTTTCTTTTGGAAATGATACCCCTGCAGTAATAAAAGGAAAATACACTGCTCAATTAAAAGAAAAGGTCAAAGCTGGAAATGTTTTGTATGTTGATGGCTTGAAGCATAATCTATTGAGTGTTAGTCAGATGTGTGATAATGGAACCGAGGTAATATTTCGATCAGATGGGTGTACTGTTCGTGATCTTGATACAGGAAGAACAGTGATCAAAGGTAGAAGAACTCCAAATAATTTATACATATTTGAAGAAGGACAACAACAATGCTATTTGAGCAAGGATGATGAACACTAGTTATGGCACCAGAGGTTGGGGCATCTAAGCTTATCTCAAATAAGGAAAGCATGCAATTACCAGGCAGTTCGTGGTCTTCCAGATATCAGAATTCCTGACAACACTATATGCAAATCATGTCAGTTTGGTCAACAAACCAGAACTAACTTCCCTGAGAAGGAAGGTTCAGCTAGTAAGCCTCTTGAGCTAGTCCATACAGATGTATGTGGACCATTTAGGACAAAGTCACCTCGGGGAGAAGAATACTTTATATTATTCATTGACGACTTCTCCAGGATGGTTTGGTTAGGACTTATGAAGCACAAAGACGAAGCATTCGAAAAATTCAAATCTTTCAAAGCCTTGGCTAAAAACAAATCAGATCACAAAATTAAGTGCCTCAGGTCTGACAGAGGTGGGGAGTTTACCTCCAATGAATTTTTCGATTTCTGTGAAGAACATGGGATAAGAAGAGAATTCTCTATAGCTAGAACTCCTCAGCAAAATGGAGTGGTGGAAAGAATGAATAGAACAGTCCAACAAATGGCTCGTGCTATGCTTGATGAGTCAGAAACTCCTGCAACTTTCTGGGGTGAAGCTGCTCATGATGCAGTGGTTATTCTCAACAAAGCAAATGTCCGGGTGAACAACACTCAAACTCCTCATGAGCTCTGGAATGGTAAGACTCCTTCAGTAAAGCACTTCAAAATCTTTGGGAGCAAATGCTATATTAAGAATACTGATGAGTAGCTTGGAAAACTTGAACCTAGAGCAGATGAAGGCATTCTTCTTGGTTACTCTCCACATAGCAAAGCATACAAGTGCTACAATAAAAGACTTGGCAGAATTGTTGAAAGCATTGATGTATTGGTTGATGAGAAGGGATACATTCCTAGACAAGTACATCATGAAGACATCGAAGAAGATGAAGGCTACCCTCAACAACAGAATGATGAAGAACCTCAAGAAGAATCTCAAGAAGAACCATAGGAGCAGACAAGAATAGAAGAAAAGACTCCATCCAGATATGTTCAGAAGAATCATCCAGAATCTCAGATTATGGGGCAGAAAGAAGCAGGTGTACAAACAAGAAGAACAGTTGCAGAAGCCTCAAGCTATTTGGCATTACTCTCCTCTACTGAACCACAAAAATGTGAAAGAGGTATGCAAAGATGAATGTTGGATAAAAGCAATGGATGAAGAACTTGAGCAAATCGAAAGGAACAACACTTGGGAACTGGTTCCTAGACCAAAGGATAAGAATGTTATCGGAACAAATGGGTCTTCAAAAATAAATTGAATGAAAATGGAGAAGTAATTAGAAACAAGGCCAGACTTGTTTGTAAAGGGTATGCACAGTAAGAAGGAATAGACTTTGAAGAAACCTTTGCTCCTGTTGCTAGACTTGAGGCCATCCGAATGTTCCTTGCTCTCTCAAGCTTTCAGAAGTTCAAAGTATTTCAAATGGACGTGAAATCAGCTTTTCTGAATGGAGACTGAGAAGAAGAAGTGTACATAGAGCAACCAGATGGGTTCATTCTTGGGAATGATCCAAATCTTGTATGCAGATTGAAAAAGGCTCTCTATGGGCTCAAACAAGCTCCAAGGGCTTGGTACTATCGTTTGGATAAATATCTTCATCAACAAGGTTTTTCAAAAGGATCAGCAGATAGCAATCTTTATATAAAAGTTGAAAATGACAAATTGCTAATACTTGTTGTGTATGTAGATGATATTATCTTTGGCAGCAATGAAGAAGCTATGAGTCAAAGCTTTGCCTTGGTGATGCAAAAAGAATTCGAAATGTCTTTGATTGGAGAACTGACATACTTTCTTGGATTGTAAATCCAACAAAATGAAGGTGGTATCTTCTTGTCTCAAACCAAGTACCTCAAGCAGATTCTGAAGAAGTATGGCATGGAAGATTCAAAACCAGTTTGTACCCCCATGGTTATAGGATGCAGCCTTAGTGCAAATGATGAATCAGTAGCAGTGTATCAACCAACCTATAGATCCATGATTGGAAGTCTTCTTTATTTGACAGGTACTCGATCAGACATCATGCATGTAGTGGGAATAGTTGGAAGATTTCAGGCAAATCCTAAGGAAACTCATCTTCAAGCAGTAAAGAGAATTTTCAAGTATCTTCAAGGAACTCAAAACTATGGCTTATGGTATCCTAGAGATACAGATCTCACTCTTCATGCTTATACATATGCAGATTGGGCTGGAAGTGTGGATGACAGAAAGAGCACAAGTGGTGGTGCATTCTTTATGGGTTCGAGATTAGTATCTTGGTTCAGAAAGAAACAGATTTCGATTGCTTTATCTACAGCTGAAGTGGAATATGTGGCAGCTGCATCTTGCTGCACTCAACTCCTTTGGGTGATGCAAACCTTGCAGGATTTTCAGATCACTTGTACTACACCTATCTCCATCTTATGTGATAATACAAGTGCAATCAATATTTCAAAGAACCCAGTCATGCATTCAAAGACCAAGCACATATCGATCAAGTATCACTTTCTTTGGGAACAAGTGTTGGAACAAAAGGAGTATGTTCCTTCTAAGGAACAAATTTATGATATTCTTACCAAACCACTGCCCACGGAAACTTTTGAATATCTCAGGCAGAAGCTAGGAGTAGTTGATGCATCATCCTGCTGTTAAATCTTGTCAGTTTTAGAGAAAAATGTGTGTACGCGTGTTGCCTGAGGAGGATCCGCGTACATACGTCGGGTTTTGCAAAGAAATTCATGTATATGGAGGCTTGATGGATATCAGAAGGGACAAGCTCTGGTTGAAGATAGTCTGATATGGGTCTGATAGAGACCATCTGGCACAGGTTCAGGGGGAGAACATAAACTTCTAATGATGCATTGTTGGCATTATCTTAGAAGCTTTTGGTTCTAGTTCACAACTGTTGTTGGTTTCAGGTGGAAGGAAAGCAAAGAGAGAATAGAAGGAAATCAGGGTTGCTGATCTAAATGGTGATTGTTAGATGCTGCTACTATCAGTTATTGGTGACTTTCATAAGTCTGGCTCTAGATATTTCGTCTCTATGTCATGTATCTCTTTTATGGTGTCAAGGTCATGTAATGGCCTATCATGGTTTCCCCACTATGCCTGGGATAAAGATGTAATGTTCTTGTTTATCATGTGTAAACTTTTGATGTATCCCCACTTGGTTGGGAAATGGATGTATGTACAAGTCCTTGGTGATAGGAAGGTCATTTATGATAGAGTCATGTTCTTCTTGTAAAACATCTTTTTGCAAAGCTTGCTTATAGTCAGGGGGAGCATGAACAACACACTTCAGCAGAGCAGTGACTTCAGCATGTACTCAGAGGAAGCATGGGTAGAGTGGTACACCTTGGCATATACAAAGGGGGAGCTCATTCAAAGATTTCAGCAGGTACTCACGGGGAGTATGGGCAACAAAATGATTCTCTAGGAAAGCGATTATGTTGGTTTGCCCTTTGCCCTTGATGTCAAAGGGGGAGAGTGATTGGTTGTTGTTGCCATCAAGTCCAAAGGGGGAGATTGTTGGCATTATGATACATATGTTGTACTTGATGGAAACCCACTTATCTCATACGATAAATTATAGTGCAACAAAGTTCACGGAATGTTATGCAGAGAAAGGTTTATTTCATGTGGAGAAAAGTTCACAGAATTTTATGCAGAGAAAAGTTTATAAAAGTTTATTTCATGTG
>APFE030919766.1:0-18380 GCA_000404065.3 Pinus taeda | reverse complement strand
AAATGACCCTCCATGCGCTTTAAATAGAATTCATGGACCAATCGGGTGTCAAGCCACGGATCAAGTGTCGGAATATCCTAACATTAAGGAGATACCAATATATGCTAAAACAATAAAGGAATTATTCATTAAGAAAACTGGTAAAAAGAAGAAGGATCCTACTACAATCCAAGTCACTGGCAAATTAGCAAGCCTCATGTCAACACAAACCATTATAGAGAAATATATTGGTCCTGGTATCCCTATGGTTACTATCTTAATAAATAATTTCTCAGTACCAAATACATTAATAGATTTGGGAGCAGCTATAAATGTAATGACTATGGAGACAATGAAAAATCTGCATTTAAACAACATTAGATCAACTTCTACAATTCTAGAATTAGCAGACAGATCTAAAGTTGTCCCAGAAGGAATACTAGAAGATATCATAGTCTATTTGGATTCATGGGAGTATCCTGTTGAATTCCTTATCTTGCAACCAAAAACAAATTTGGGAGGACATCCTCTAATATTAGGCAGACCATGGCTAGCCACAACTGATGCCTTTATAGGATGTAGATCAGGAAGCATGATTATTTCACATGGAGATGAAAGAAAACACATTTCTCTTTATTCACCTGCACAATCATCTTCTTTAGAATCAATACTTGAAACTCAAGAACAACAACAAACTAAATCAGTTTTAAGTATAAATCAATTCTCTGACCTTAGAGAAGAGGAAGAGAATGAAGATTTAATGGATCTTTTCATCTCAGAACCAAACATTTCAGAGCAGCTTAGAGAGGTTCAATATGAAGCTGAAAGTAATCTTTTAAATCAATGTTTTCAGGAAACTTGTGCTGTTCAAACTTTGCGAAATTCTTTTATAGACATCTTTCTTGTAAACACAATCTCCAATCCAACAACAAAAACAATTGAGATATATCCTAGAAAACATTTGAACATTGGAAACCGGTTGCAATCATCACAAGAACAAGAGGTAATTGCATTATTACAAAAATATTCAAAAACTTTTGCCTGGGATTATACTGACATGCAAGGAACCCATCCCAATACATGTATCCACCACATCTATACAGATGATCAAATCAAACCAGTAAGGCAACCTGAAAGACGAATGAATCCCATGATGAAAGAAATAGTGAAAGAAGAACTACAAAAATTACTTAACGTTGGGTTCATCTATCCTATTTCAGATAGTCAATGGGTTTCTCCATTGGTAATAGTACCAAAGAAAAATGGAAAGTGGAGGGTATGTGTAGAATATCGGGAATTAAACAAAGAAACGTTAAAAGATCATTTTCCACTACCATTCATTGACTAGGTTCTAGACTCATTAGCTGGTAAGAAATTTTTCTCCTTCCTGGATGGGTTTAGTGGGTACAATCAGATTAGAATAGCAACAGAAGACCAAGACAAAACAACATTCACTTGCCCATGGGGAACCTATGCATATAATGTCTTGCCATTTGGTTTATGCAATGCACTTGCAACTTTCCAAAGAGCATTGCTTGAAATATTTGCTGATCTAATCCACGAATGTGTAGAGGTTTATATGGATGACTTCACAGTTTATGGAAACACATATAATGATTGCCTCAACAATCTTGAGAAAGTTTTGAAACGATGTATAGAAATAAATTTGTTATTGAGCAATGAAAAATGCTATATGATGTTGACAGAAGGCATAGTTTTGGGACACCATATTTCCGCTTCAGGGATTAAGGTGGATCCAGCAAAAATCCAAGTCTTCGTTAACTTAATGTCACCTACAACACAAAAAGAGGTAAGAAGTTTCTTGGGTTATGCAAGTTACTATAGATGATTCATTGAAAACTTTAGTAAAATAGCCCAACCTCTGTTCAAACTATTAGCAAGAGATGTTGAATTTCAATGGACAAATCACTGTCAAAATGCATTTCAAATATTAAAAGAGAAACTATCAGTTGCACCCATTCTTCGTGGGCCAAACTGGTCTCTGCCATTTCATATTTCAACTGATGCATCTGATACCATGATAGGTGCCTCACTTGGGCAGAAAGAGAATCTGTTCAATTATGCAATATACTTCATAAGCAAGAACTTAACACCTGGAGAGTTGAACTATACAGTCACAGAAAAAGAAATGTTAGTTGTAGTACATGCAGTAAACAAATTCAGGCACTATATAATAGGATACCAAGTATTTATTCATACAGATCATTCAACAATAAATATTTGATGAATAAACCTATCACCAACGAGAGAATAACAAGATGGTTACTGTTAATGCAAGAATTTAACATTACAATACAAGACCGGCCAGGCAAAGAAAATCAAGTGGCTGACTTTCCGTCATGCATACATTCACCCAACGATCCAAATCCAGTTGTAGACAACTTTCCAGACGAACACTTGTTTGCAATAGCAGTAAAAACACCATGGTTTGCAGACATAGCAAATTATTTATCTTCTAGAAAATTTCCAACACAATTCTCCAAGAAACAAAAACGAAAAATTATTAAAGAAATCTCTAGATATAGTTGGGTAAATGGATTTGTTTTATACTGGTTCAGATTTGATAATTAGAAAATGTGTGAGAGAAGATGAAATATTAGACATCCTGAAAGCATGTCATGATGAACCATGTGGTGGTCATTTTGCAGACAAACGAACAGCCTACAAGGTTTTGCAATTAGGCTACTACTGGCTAGCAATCTTCAAAGACTCCAAGGCATATGTCAAGCAATGTGATAGTTGCCAAAGAACAGGAAGACCAATAGTATTAGATGAGATTCCACTCAAACCACAAGTTCTAATAGAACCATTTGAGCAATGGGCTTTATATTTTGTAGGACCAATCAATCCACCATCAAATGGAAAGAGGTATATCTTAGTATGTACAGATTATGTCACCAAATGGGTGGAGGCAAAGGCAGTCACCAAAGCAATAAAAAATACAGTGGTCACCTTTCTCTTTGAATAAATATTTGTAAGATACGGAGTATCCAGACAAATTGTAACAGATCAGGGAGCACAGTTTACTTCAAAGCTTGTACGAGATCTTATAGAGAAATATAAGATCAAGCACAGGAAGTCTACACTATGTCATCCTCAAGCAAACTGGTAGGTGGAATCAAAAAATAAAGTCTCAGAGAACATCATGACCAAAACAGTACAGATGAACAGAAAGGACTGGTCAGAAAAACTAAGGGATGCCCTATGGGCCTATAGAATCACATGGAAAAATACAACTGGATTTAGCCCATACCAATTAGTATATGGAAAAGAGGTCTTACTTCCCATAGAATTTTAGATACACACATACAAACTGACAACCGAACTAGGATTGGACCTGTCTGAAGCACAGCAGCAACGGATAATGGAATTAAATCAACTAGATGAGCATCATCAGCAGGCAATAGAACATACCACATTGGTACAACAACAACGAATGAAGTGGCACGACAAATTCATCAAAAACAAGACTTTCCGCAAAGGAGACTGGGCACTACTGTTCGACTCCAAATTCAAAGATTTCAAAGCCAAATTCACAACACACTGGCTAGGCCCATATGAGATAGAAGAAATCTTTGACAATGGAGCAGTCAAAATCAGGACAATTGACAAGGAATCCACATCACTCTTGGTAAACGGACATAGGCTCAAAGTTTATAACAGGCCTATTAGCAAAGAAGCATTTATGAAACAACTGGTAGAAGAAACAGAACTGGGAATAATGGAACAATAGACTCAGCCATCTTCCAGTGCTGTAAAAAAACAAAAAACAAAAAAAAAAAACTGTTTGCTAGTGAAAACCAGGAAACTGGCGCAAAGCAAACACGAATTCATAGAGGAAAACCAATATGACTTGGACTATATGAATTCACTTTCTTTTTCTATTTTTCTCACAACATTCATTGCAGGATATCCTCCACATACATCTGACTTACAGACAAGTCAAATCTCAAGCAAGGGGAAGGATTGCACAAGAACTTTAGTTGTGCAGCTGAATTAATGATGGAACTTGTATTGTTAACAGTTGGTACCTGAACAACCATAGTAGAGGGACCTGAGATATCAGTAGCAAAATGTACATATTACATAAACATATGCATAACAGTTGGGACCTAAATCATGAAGTCATTGCAGAGGGACCTGAACAACAGTCAACAATTCAAGAACCAGAGCATGAAGAACAAGAAGCAGCAATAAACTCTACTTTTCAATCCATCTGCAACATTTGATCAACTAATTTCATCCCGCTTGTAAAGATATCATCCAGGGAAGTATAAGTATAGTCATTTTGCTCTTGAAAATTCCAATTTTTCTCAGAAATTTTTAGTCTTTGTTAAGTTGAAGTTAGTACCTGAAGAAATATATATTACCCCCATTCTTCTAAATATCATACCTTATAACCCTTGTACATCCTATCTCATTCCATGTTCATAACCATTAACCCCTAAGTATTTTTCTTTAGAAGAAAAAAGGGACCAAACGAGGACAACATGTTGAAACCTGCACATACAATTCAACTATTAGATATGGAAATAATTTTAAATATGACCAAGGTGGTCATTTTAAAATTATAAGTATTTCAAACGACCATACATGTGAATCTAGGTGTGCATATAAATTTATATGATGCGCAATATGGAAATACTTTTAATACATATGCAATATGGAAAGTGCAATATGGAGGCATACGAAACTACATACAAAAGGTAAGATCTTATGAGGCAAAAGTTTCAAAAGTTTTATAAAAACATTGTGCGCTAATACCATTTGCATATATGCACTATGGTCCACGGAAGGCACATCATTTAATAGTTTACATGATGGAACGGAGAGGTAAAGGTAGGTGGGTTTGTAGTGATATATGCCATCTCATCACATCATATGACACGCTAATGTAATATAATAGCATGGTAAGGCAGGAAGGCGGAGGTTATAATTGAAACAAATATCCAGCCAAGCACGCAAGTCCAAACCAAATGCATGAATTACACAGGCCTTCAAGCGCGTATGTGGTTTGAGAAACGTGGCATGGAGGTACATGTAAACCATCAAACGTTTGCATGGTAGGTGCACCATGAGCTGCATAGGAAGACAACCATGACCTGCATGGACGGGAGGCTCGAATTTAAGTCATGAGAACATACAGGCCATCCTAATGACACAGTCAGGCGACTGGTCAACATGACTGCCATGACTTGCACGGCATGCCTACGTGCCCATGATAGCCAATAAGAATGCTTATGGCTCAACTCAGCCAAGTGCACGGCAAAAACACGTAAACGATCATGAAACGACCGTCGGTCTGTTGTGTATTTCAACACTACTTGCACTTGTTTAAACCATAGTTTGTATGCCATCATCGCTTGAACCAGCTCAGGAGAACAATGCTGAAGCGCTATATAGCTGATAGACAACGCAAGGGAAACTGTAAGCAAATCTGTGGAGAAATAAGTAGGCAAACTTCCCGAACACGACGCAAGTTGATTGCTGGAATCTCAGGATAACTCAGGTAAAAATATGATTTGATTTGCTCACAAACGATGAGTCAGGATTTCAACTGCCTGTCATTTAACTGTCAACACGCCTGTTCTTGCCACCAGTCAGCAAAACGAAGATACAGGGATATGGAGCTCCATTAAACAATCCTTAGGACTCACCAGTAGCCAGGTAAACGCCGAAACTACACCTTGATTCCAGAAACTAATAAATATAAGGGTTAGATGAACAATAGTGTATTAATGAAATAAACGGCTATGTGATAAGGGAACAAGATTCGTTCATCGGTGTAGTTACATAAATCAAGGCGCTGAGTAAGGCACGAAAATCATGCAAAACAATGCGGCATTTCCACCACATTTCGCATGCAAAAAACGTCATTAAAATATCTTTGGGATCATATGCGTATTTTGCAAAGTCGAAACAGAGTTTTTGTAAAAAATGACCTTGTATAGTAGAGGAGGTAGAGTGTTATTGTTTAGAGCAGAGGATGCATTTTTTTTAGGTGTTGTTTCATAACATAGGGATTGTATGGCTGATACATTTTTTTACATTGTTACACAAGGATATATTGCATGATTTTGATTAAAAGGGGACTGTAATGTGTAACAAAAATGTATACTATGTACATGAATGAATTTTGGGTTCTGCAGGGGATTGGATTGTATTGACAATCAAGGTTGTATATTGTGCATTGTATAGCAGGGGTTGTAAGAGGCCGAGTCATTTGAGTCTTTGTAGAAATGCGCTGATTGTTTGAAGAGCTATTACAATAACGATGAAAATCCTTTAGTTTTTTATACAATGCAGGGTGTTAGGCTTGTATGGAGAATTATGAGAATTTTGCCTAAAAATACATTAAGAAAAACAAAATTCTGTCATGAATATGTGTCTTCTTATGTATTTTGTTTTCCAAACAGAGTTTAGTATGTTGACAGAGATATATAAAGGTGTTTGACTGTTTGGATACAATAGGGGATTAAAAACTGTCGCTGCAGAGAAAGGATAAATAGAGGCCAAGTAGATTGAATTAAAATTGTTGCAGAAGGCAGGTAAGCTACTTTGATTTCGAAATTTTATTTTGAAAAAGAGTAGTAGTTGTAAATTGTCATTGTTAAGATGAAATTAATGACGAAAGAAGCATATATCCAATGGTTTTCAGACACAATGTCAGCAAGAATAGAGCTCAAATTTCAAATAGAGAGTTGGAAAAAGGAAACCATAGATAAGCTTTACCAGGCAGGATTGATAGGATTCTTGCAAAATTTTGATGGCCACAGTGAGGAAATAACTAGGGAATTCATAAACAACTACATCCAGGACCAAACAAGGGTAGGAGATATTATCATTCCTGTGACTTAGGAATACCTTTCCCAAGCTCTAGATCTCCCAACGATAGGTGAAAAATATCATAAAGGCCTGCACTTCAAGGAGAAAGCATGGAATTTCTTCCTTGAAAAGAACCGAAAAAGGACTTTTGATAGAACCAAGGGGATACCAAGGGAATGGTTCAATGAACCATGGGGTGAGTTGGTTCTAGTTATACAGAAGTTTCTTACATGTGATAGAGGATATAATGTTTCCCACCTATATTATATCCGACTTTTACAACATATTAAGGGAGAAGATAGGATTAACTTGCCATACTTTCTCTTTAGAAGCCTCTTGAGGATGATTGAGACAGTGAGATATGAACACAAGCCCAAAGCAACGCAAATTTACCACCAGGGATTGATAAAAATCCTGGTTGAATATCAAGTAAGGTCATAAGGCATAGTTTGGAGGGAGTTCATGACTAGAAACTAGTTTAATGAAGTGCAGAATAAAGTAGAGCAAGAAAACAGAGGACTGATGTGTTCACCCTTTTATCCCAGGACTAGAGCTAAACAACAAAGTAACATAGCCATACAGGAAAATGAAGTGTCTATTATGTCTGTTCCTAGGAGATTTAGGAATAAAAGTCCAATTGACACATAAAAGGAAGTAGACACATGTTCCACAAGAAAACAGGTAGAGGATGACATTGCACATGAAGTATTTGAGAGAGATTCTTCTTATGATGATGCAGTAGCAACATCGTTAATCAAAACCACACAAGATTTTGAAAAAGAAATAAACTTGGGCAAAATCAAGGAATTAATTGACCAGCTAGAAATTAGTAAAATCATGGAAAAACAATTGAAAGAGGAAAACAAGGCAAGTAAGCAAGATAATACTAGATTGGTCAAGAAAAATGAAAGGTTAAATGAAGAGATAGGGAGATTAAAACGAAAGAATGATCTACTTTCTAAACATGCATTTAAATGGTTAAAAGAAAAGAATATGTGGCAGGCTAAGTATGAGAAGCAGAAAGTAAAGGCATCTTTGTTCAGGGAAGAACATGATTCAGGTTTGGATTGTTTGGTTAGGGCAGCACAACAGGAAGCATCTAGAGGAACCACATCTACTACAGGGAAAAGAAGATCAAAGAGGAATAAGCAAGCATGGGGACATGCTTGATAATCAACAAGGGGGAGGTGTTGGCCCTCGATTTTGGTCTTATTTTTGCTTAAGGAAACTTACTAATCCATCTATTTTCCATACATTTTTCACTTTATCCATCCCATTTTGATGTATTTCATATCCATTCAGGTATTTAATTTTAATTTTTCAAATTCTAAAGTTTTTATGAAAATTTGGTTTCAAGTGCAAAAATTGACAGATTCAGAAATTCTGGTAATAGCTATATGGTTGCAGGACACTTGGGCACGAATTTGATGCATGGATGGACAACTTGGGAACTAGGACTAAGCCATATATTCTTAGTTCGAACAAAACAAGCTTTATTAGGCCCATTTAGTGCTAGTCAATCATGACTAGTCACTCAGAACTCCCATAGAAATAGGGTAGTTTTGAGATTCTATGGGATTGACCATATTTCTTGGGATGGGATTGATGAATTTGACTTGGATAGATGGATATGAGTAGATGTGTTTGTTGGAATGATTATAGATCAGTTTGTTTCATAATACTTCTATTTAAAAGCCAAGACTTTGATGGCTTATGTATTGATTTTTTATAATTTCAGACACCTTTGGATTGGAGAGCTAATTTGAAGACTTGTTCTATTACTATTTTGCTGTTCAATAATATGGATGTGTGCCTTAATTTGAGTTTCTGATATCAATCTTCAAAGTGTGCAAAGCAAGGGTGGAGGACCCCCATTCCAAACTAAGTACACTTCCTTGTTTAAACTAGTTTTATTTCTTGTAATCTGGTTATTGTAGAACTAGTTTCCATGCTTTATTTCAGATTGATTTATGGCTAATGTATGGTGATTAATTTCATTATATCTTAGTTTATTCATCATTTTAGTAAGTTGGAAAAACAAAATGTTCAAGTTGAGCAATCCTTCTGTTAATTTGGTGAATTGTAACTAGTTTCCTTTGATTGCATGCAAGTAGTTTTCTTATGCATTTTTGGCATTAAGGTGAATGAATTATGATGAAACATATCAAGTGTCTCTTAAGTTAGGAGCCTTCTTTCATTAATGATTTTTCCATATTAAGTTATTAGTTTTCAATTTCTGTTCATTAAGTAGTAATTGAGGAAGAATTGGACTTCTTAAGTTAGGAACCATTTCAACTTTCCCTCTTTTAAAAAAAATGAATTAGAATTGTAATATGTATTTCTTTAGTTTTTGAAAAACTTATCTTTCAAAGTTTGATTACATCTTATATTCACATATAGTGAACTTGCCTCTAAGTATTACCAACCCAGATTGATAAGAAATATTTGTGTTAATTTCTGTAAATAAATTGGCTCAACAAGGACTGATCAACAACATATTGAATAACAACCAACATCAACCATGTCATAGTGCCAATAACATGTATATCTTCCATCATTAAGGAATGCATTGAAGAACAAATGAAAGAATACTGATCACAACAACAATAACCATGAACTCATACGAAACCATAATGCCAAAAATGAACCATTGGAAGCATAGATGATGCTTCCCTTGAACCTGTGTCAATTATGCATCGCCAATAGCATATAAATCCTCCTCATTAATGAATATGTCAACAAGAAATGTATCAAAGAAACATATCAACAACAATAATAATATCTCATAAACTCATCATGGATTAACCAAACATTAGATAGGCATAATCAACAATCTACAATAAACCAATGTCTAAACCAAAATGCCGGCAATGAATTGTTGGAAGTATATAAGAAGCTTTGAATGAGTCTATGCCACTCCTTCAACACCATAGAGAACAATACGTGCCTGTCTAAGTCAAGAATTGCGTACATGCACGACTCTCTTTCATAAGGAACATGCATAAAATGTAAAATGCTAACTTTTCTCATAAGAGAATGTCCACAAATCCCCCTACACATGTCATATTTCTTCCCAGATTTTTCTTTAGAACATATAAATTGTCTACATTTATAAATACTTTTGCTATAACTTTTCAAGTTTCTTCTTCTATAATTTTTCATCTAGTTGATGTAAATACAATTAAATGCTATTTATTAACTATTTGGCCTACAATTAGAATGTTTTGGTTTAGCCCTTCAACTAATAATACGTTGACTGCTTCTGTATTATTAACATTAAGATCAATATTGCCTTTTCCTAGTACCATTGCCGGTGGATTATTTCCAAGGATAACTTTACCACTCCTTTTTTTTAGAGAGATAGATTTGCTCCTATTTCCAGGCATGTGATGAGATCATTTGGTATCTATGTACCATTGATGTTGTTCTTTAAATGTGCACAAAGCAAGGCCACACTTCACTTGCTCCTCTTCCTTTTGCTTGATATGGGGAATACTAGTGGATCCATCTTCTTTATGTTTTTTGATATCTATATTCTTGTCCAATTGCTTGTATTGGATAGTCTCTACTTGCTGTTTGAAATGTCTAAAAGAATTCATTGACTTCGTCCTATATTCTTTTTCTAGATGTCCAAATTTATTGCATGTATAACACCTTAATGATCACAGAAGGGGGCAAGAGAATGATAGTATTTCTATTTAATATTTCTCTTATTGAAATCAATAGCTTTGTGACCAAATACACTACATGTAAAACAATATCGATTAAAGAAACTTGAGTACCTGGGAACTCATGGTCCTTCTGTGGAGAGAAGATTTGCTTGAGGTCTGAATAATATTCTTCTGCAATTGGATGCAACGTGTCCAATGTTATGACATATAAAACATTCAATATTATTAATCAAAGGAGAAAATGGATTGTTATTTCTATACTCATTGAGGGCAAATGATTTCCTTTGAAAATTCACTTTTCACGACTGCTAATTTGGTTGACTTGTTAATTCTTTACCAATATTTTTAGAGTTTTCTTTGTTAACCTCAAGACTTATCACACAAGCTTGTGAGCTTTATTCTCCCTTCGTAGTATCATGAAAACCAAGGTTTTATTTAATGAAGGGAGACCTTTAACTATTAAGAAGATTATCCAATATTTTAGAACTATCTTGAAATCTCAATTGCTTATTCTTTTATGCTAAATTACCTTCTAATATGCTTACCTCAACATATTTTTCTTCTCTTGTCTTTTCCAATTGTGTCCTTAACTCAACGATCTCTTCTTTAATCTAATTTTCTTGTTCTTAAAATACTTAAAGTATCTCCTCATATTATTTGTTTGAATTTTCAAGATCAGATTTGAGAGAGATGATCTCTACTTCAAGTCCTTCACAATAACTGGTTCTTTTTTGAAACTCCTTGATTGCTGCATCTTCTTCAGTTCTCATTGTCTCCTGCAGTTAGGTATTTTTCTTTTCGAGTTCATTTTTCAATGAAGTTGTTTCATCTTCCAGTATTTCACACTAATCTTCCCTTTCCTTATACTGCTTCCTCATTCCTTCTTCATTTTTGCTTCCTTCTTGCAGTTGAGTGTTTAATATGATAATTTCTTCTTTGTAGGTAAACTCCTTTTCATAAAAAATTTGTAAGAATTTTTTAGGTAAACTCCTTTTCATAAAAAATTTGTAAGAATTTTTTATTGTCTCTATTCTTAATAGTAAGCCTTTCAATCTCTATTTCTAGGGCCATTATTTTTTAATCCAGTTTCTCTGCAAAATGATTACTTCCACTTCTACCCAAAAGAACAATCTTAGTTGATTCATTATCATCATCACTACATGAGAAAGGGAGTGCGAAATTATCTATAAAATGGTAATCATGATTAAAATTAAAACAAAACTAGTACTTGATAATTCCACATCACTATCTTCACTATCTTCTTCATCCCTCATTAAAAAAAACATGGTGCTTATGAATCATAGATTTTTATGACTTGTTTTATTATTTCTTTTCCTCGATCTATGGTTGCTAATACTACTAACACATATTATACATTTCTATAACTATCATAGTTTTCCTGAATTAAATTCTTTCTTCGAGCTACCTTCTTCTTGTGCTTCCTTCTCATGGTCCCCGATCTACTCTTGAGTGATTAAGATTTACTAGATAGATTTGCTTTGATACCAATTATTATAAATAATGAGAAAGGCGGGGGGGGTGGGTGAATATATATTTCATTTAAATTAATCCTTAATTGCATATTCATAAAATTATACGCGAATATTCTTGAAGCAGCTCATGTATGTATGTGCTTTTAGTAAATGAAAACAATGTAAATGAAAATTACCTATATTTTTCACAATTTTTATCAAGTATTAATACTAGTAGAACATTTTAAATTTTCAATAAATCATTAGTAGCATTAATCTTATGAGCTCATGTACCATAAAGATGCAACATATCATCAGCACATCAACTCGAAACACATAGGGACACTGGGATTTTAGGTGGAAACCCAGTTTGGGAGAAAACAACCATTACTGCCATCTTTGTTTTCTTTCTTATTGTAAAGAAACTATTCTTACATCCTGTATTGGTGCAAACTCCTACAAGTACACAGGCTCCTACCTACAGAAAACTACAACCTCTGATTTCTCTAGCTCCGACTAGGAGGAAGTTCCTACTCCCTAAGATTTACTAGAAACCACTGGAAGGAAACTACTACTCCCTCATTGAAGGCTTCGACCCTTGGCACCTTTGTGGACCACGTTTTAAAATATTTCACATTGAATCCACTTGACTAAAAAACACATCAAAAACCTCTAGGATTTGTTTCATCCATTTTTCAAACTAGACCTACACCAGCCTATACGCTCAACCATTTTTCAAACTAGACCTACACCAACTTATATGTTAAACAATTAAATATTAGAAACCTCTGCAACCAAATCGATGATCAAATCAATATGCTCAAAATTGTATAATTGAATACTAGGATATCAATCAACCCTCAACAACACTAACCAAGTCAATTTATTTTGCTCATCAATAAGTCAAGCCATACACCATACTCAAGAAAAATATCAACACACTCATCAAGACATCCTTGACAATCAACGAAAAAACCATTTAATATCAATTCACTGTTATAACCATAACAACACCATGAACCTTGTCCAAAATCAAATCAATAAATATACACGAATGTCATTAAGGAAACCTGTGTATATATGTGTCTTTTATGCATAATAGTAGTGTACAAATTTCAGATCACTAAATACCAAAACAAATCCATTATGTCTATTCAAGGCAAATCTACCATCATCATATACATTAGTTAGTAGCAACAACAATTGTCAACAACCCAGATCAACAAAAACTAAAACACTTATTAATCCAGAATGTATACATGATTTTCAAGTAGATATGCATATGTATGCATTATTTAGGAACACAAGTTGCGTACAAATCTCATATCAATTAGTTACTAAATTTTCTTTGCAACAAACACTACCATATCTCAAAACAACAATATCCAATATCATCATGATTTCAATAGTAGACTACCATACAGATCTCATGAAAATCATATAGTTTGCATTCACTGAATCATTACTGCAAACATCTATGCATCCCTGCATACACACACAGACAAAGTAATATATGCATACATAGATTTCTACACTTACAGTCCCGCATACACTCTTATTATCATAGTCATTAACTTCTGCATAAACCCTCATCAAGCACAAACAGAATCATATTGATTTTCAAACATTAATAAGCCAATTCTTCAATACACCTACAAGAAGCAAATCAAGCACATCTAATATCTTTCCAATATATCTTCACATCTCTCAAATCCAAGTTTCCTCCTTGTGCCTTGGTGCACAATTGTTCCAAGTCAAGTCGAATTGAATAACTCATAAAAAATTCACACACTAACTACTCAATGTCCTTCTCATTTTATAGCATTTTCCTTGCCAATACCCTAGGAAAATATTTTGGATTTGTTGTTGGTAATTGTTGAAGGAATCAAATAGACATTTTTGACACAAAATCATGGCCATGGGAAATGCTCATGGTTTTTTTATTTTCCATGCACAGGGTCGTGTACACAACCCTTGTTCATGAAACTTGTGTATGTACGTGACTTTCCTTCACAGGAGTAGCATATGGTTTTGCAAACTTCACATTTTTCTAACTTATTCAATTGTATCATGTGACTAATCTTCCAATACACTTCCTCATTTCTACAACACTTTTAGAAGCATCCATATCAGTAGAAAATCTTTGTAATCAATATTTGTCTATAACCTAGTTGGTCACATTGATTCCTTGCTCAATCACAATAAGATGTGACATACTATGACAAGTTGACATCAAGGGTAAAACAATTGACATGCACAAACAATTTCACAAGCTTGTTATGGAAGGAGATTCCAAGTCCATTATCAATATCTTTCACAAAATCCAATGTGGATCACATCCTTCCAAAGTATCTAAGAGTTTGAAGTTGGAAGCTTAAATAGGGAATACTACAAAACTCATAGAAAAATTCACAGCTCCCCTCTTCTCTCATTTTCACAGAGAAGGCAACATACTAAATAACAAGTTGGATAATTTTGTTCTTAGCACAACAACTCATCCCCATTATTTTGATTGAAGTGAGGATATTCCAGAATCCATTCAAACTCACTGTCAAGATTTGGCTACGAAGGACCTTATCTCCCAAGGAGAGCGCCTAGGAGTAGGAGTTCCCCCCCGCCTTGATATGAAGCTAGCTCTCACAAAAGTGGGTTCTAGCTTGCACTGTACTTTGTGTGTTGCATGCACTCCTATCACTTCATTGATGATGGCATGAAGTTGGTACAAGGTTAGCTGTCATTTGAATATTCCATGCCACATAAGGAGATATAAGAGGACCCAATAGGATAATTCTACCAGATTGGAAAATATGGAGGAAAAATTTGACAAAATATACCACACGCTAATCATTCTAGCCAAAACATCAACCAACATTTCCATCTCCTTAGATGAGGGTAGTGGCCAGCCATTGTAGGTGCCTGAAGATTCTACCAAATAGTTATTATGACACTAGTTTTTTTCTTGTGCATTAGAAGTCATTTTTGTCTTCACTTGTTGATGTGTGTAGTCTATCACAACCAACCTATTTTTACAATTTTCTATGTACAATATGGTCTAGTTAGACGAGGTCTAAATAACCTCAAGACTATGAACTTATGGTACTAGTCTGGGTTCTCTTCTGGCAAACCAATGGTAGAAAATTTTTGATCTATGTAATCCTCATTTGATCTAATGCAAAGTGCCTAACTTGGAAGAAAAATTATGATACACATTTTTAACTATGAAATTTTAGAATTTCATATTTAAATTTAATTGATAAACATATAAAAACTTAATATTACATAAAAAAAATTAAATTATAAAACATGTCAAAAAATGTGTTAAGCATGTATATATTGTATTATATGTATTATTAGGCTTTTAATAAGATTAAAAATAAGAAAGATTGCTTGGGGGCTCATTTGACAAGCCTATGAAAAATGTAAAGTAAATGTGAGCAAAGGTCCCATGTTCAAATCCCCTATTTTTTGCTCGCAATTGAATGTTAGGGGACCTAAGGGTTATTTGTTTCTTACTTGTGGCTGCGTGCATCAGGGGAGACATGGGTCACCTTAGGGTTATAGTGGTAGTTATCAAAATCAACCATGTGTTACATGAGTATGAGAGTGTCACAATCATTGATTCTTTTGTTATTTTAAAGGAATCTAACTAGGGGGGTTTCATGCTTGCATGACACGGGGTCAATTTCCAGAGAGAGAAATCAAATCTCTTAAGGTGCAAACCTTTACTCAATTTTTGCAGTTAATAAATTTTCATCTTGAGATAGTTGATCCCTCTTGATGCTTGGTGGGGTGGTTATTGCTAATCCAATTCCTCTTTTACTGTTAGAAAAATGGGATTTAAAATTTCTTTGACTCTTATGTCCTTTTTCCCTTATCAATTCTCTTTTCAAAGGTTTGGATTATTTAATTAAGTTTATCACCCTTCTACACCAGGGTATTATAACATGTTACATATGAGCACAACGACTTAGAGATTATCCACTTTGTTTTAATTATTTATGAATGTTTCTTCCACTGATATGTTTACATTTATAAATATTTATTTACTATATATATAGACACCATACCATTAGTCTCGACAACCCACCTTATAGATACACACACAAACACACACATGACCTATTAGATGTCATGTTTCCCAATTGTAATGGGCCATGCACCATATTCACATCCCTGAAAATGATAAAAAAATCATCACGTCTCCATGCTAAAACTTGGTGGTCCCCATCATTACATAAAAGGCATGCAACTTTTGGGCGTATCCCTACACAATTGAACAATGACGTTGTTCTGAGAATCTCCAATAGGGTAAAGTGCATGGTGTTTATGAGGGGGTCACCCCTTAGAATGGGTAGAAATATGAAACCATCGATTTCCAGATCTAGTCTCATATTTGTTCAAAAACCCTCAAACACCTTTTTCAAAAACCACTGCAAGGGGTGTTGGAGAAGGTAGTTTCCAGATTCCCCAAAATTCTTGTAGGTTTTTTTGACATACACATGATGAAAAATAGGGCTTATTCCCCTGGTCACCTCCCTGGTGCCGACTTGCCATGTCTTCCTGATGTGCTTCCTCTCAACGCTTCATCCTGATACTTTTCCTTGCACCTCCAGGACACGTCGACCCTGTCCCTTCACCTCGGTGACTCTCCTTTCCCTCTCCTCTTGTAACTATGACGTTGTGACCTCTAGGTTGTGTCATACCAATCCTGTCACCCCAATATTCCTCTCAACACTTCATCCTAATGCTTTTCCTTACACCTCCGGGACACGTTGACCTGGTCCCTTCACCTCGGTGACTCTCCTTTCCCGCTTCTCTTGCACCTCTGAGGTAGTGACATTTGGGATACATCATGCTAATCCTATCATCCCAAAAATCTTCTAGCCTATGCCTTTTAGCTTCCAGGGTCAACCCTTCGAGACATGTCACCCCGATTCTATCACCCTGACAATTCCCTTGCCTACTTCTCTTTGAGCATTGCATGTTAACCTTTGGGAAGTGGCCTATGAGATAAGATGTCTCATGGCCTACCTTGCACTGATCTCAGTAAAACTGGGTTTATGTGGAGGCCACTCTGTCCCAACCCCACATCATCCTATTCTTCTGAGTGAGCTCCCCTACAATACATACATGAAGATTAACGTTAGGATGAGCTATCATGTGGGTTCCATCCAAGCCAATGGGGATACTCTCCACCTCCACATCATAAGATTAGTTAGCCTAGTGCCCCGTCAACCTCACCATTATTTTGTATTGCAAAAAAAACTTTCAGGATGTGGTCTTCGGGGCATGTCACCCCTTCATTCACCCAATGGCAATAAGAAAAAATGGCATCTAATCCTAGGCTTCCACGACGAGGGTTTCATAAAATTGATTGGGTAGGGTTATTCCACTATGGATATAGGTGAAATTATTTCCTAGCTTCTTCACATCTCTCCCTCATTAAAACACTTCGTCGTTCGAATATGAAGTCACTTATAGCTCGGCTGCAGTGGTTCTATAATCGTCTCGATCTATGCCAACATTTCATCATGGCCACTATGACGTACTACAATTCTCACCAGTGCTACTCTTCCTGTGCTTATAATGGAGTTATACTACCTAAGTCCATGGGATTCGCAAGATGTTGAGGAGGCTACGAGGAGACCAATACCCCTCTAATATCTGCACACCAAGGTGCACTCTAAGGCTTGCAGTCTCTTGGCTAACAATACTATGCTGCTAGTCGAAGACCTCTAGAACATTTGGCCCTTAATAGTGGCCATAGATTACTCCTCTAAGAGAGGTTGCTTTCAGTTGTGAAGATAAATCCCTTATGCAAACAAAGGCAATCTCTCTGGCCTAATGAGTGGGTCTAGCAACAAACTAAACAAACCAAAGTAGACTTTCCCAGCTTATGTTTAAAAATGCAGAGAGAGGGAGAAACCTACCTTTCTTTGATGCTAATTTCTTAATCCTTTGGTGATGGCTTCGATCCCTTAGTTTCCAGGCTCATTCCTTGCTTGTTCCTTATGTCTGAGAACCTACGAAAGAGATCAAAAGACAATACAAGATACGAGAGCATACATAGTATATATCAAACATAAACTACTTGATAGTTCAAGGAGTATCAAGCTAAATGCATAAATATTTAGAAATTTATGGAAAGTTAACATTAGATGTATATATTAATGAATAAAAAAATGGAAGCATAAAACCATTGCGTTGTTGTTGGAGACCTCCTTTTTGTAAAAAATCTATGATAGGTTAACCCGATCATGCAATATAAATCAAAGAAGAATACTATAACCTACTTCTCCTATCAATTTGCGGAAGCTTAAAGATCAAGCTGAACAATATAACCAGAAGAAGAAGAATCAATGGCACAATACACATGAAAATACTTTGGGGAAAGCCCCAGCTAAAAACCCCA
>APFE030919762.1:0-65023 GCA_000404065.3 Pinus taeda | reverse complement strand
TAATATATTATATTGAGTGATTAATAATTAAGTACGGTAATATTTGGAATTTATATTATAATATTTGTTTTTATTTAAATAAATTAAATTTATGTTGTTTATATTTAAATAAATTAATTTTATTGGGTTTATTAAAATTGAATTTTATCTAGATTTCGTGATATTATGATGGTGGAGAGGATGGGCATTGTGGAGGATAATTTTTGGTCAACTCCAAAATTTTTAACATGGAATTTTTTTTTTGAAGTTTTTTTTTTTATTTGGTAAAAGAAATCTATTTGTTTTTACTAAAATTGTAACATTTAAATTATCTAATAGAAATCCAAATTGAGAAATTAAAATAGGAGTAGATTGATTGCAATAACAATGAGTTGGGTGTGAGTAAAATAGATTTCTTGATTTACTCATAATTTTTGTATATGTGTTTGGGAGAAGCACTGAATCTCGATGGTTTGAGAGTTATGGATCCCATCCATGAGTAAAACAACCTTTATGATTCAACAAATCATTTAGTCATGGTCACGTTGTTTTTTTCTTATTTATAAATATGTGAGAAAAAATTAACACAGTGGTGTGATTGAAAAATATTTTTTTAATTAAACCTTTATTGATGAAGGGTCTATTTATTATCAAAACATTTTGATTGAAGAGCAAAATTTTAGACATAACGTTCCTTGACGGCCAACATAAAAACCCAAAACGTCAAAAAAAAAATATTTGACAGGTAATAAAGAATCCAAATTCCAACCCTGTGTGGAGGGGTCAGCCGAAGCTCCATGGCAAATGCTCAAAGCGGAAGCGCACAAAAACTTATCATGGAAAAATCTAATTAGCTAATTATCCAGAAGGTCCAAAAGTATGCCGTCAAAAGGTTTGTGTATTCTCAAGTGTTAAATTAGTTAAATTTTGAATGTTGTGAAGCAAAATTGTATTTTATAGAGATCGATATTTCACACTAAATAATATGGTGAATGTTGGGAAGGGAGAGGATTAAAGATACAAAATTTAACACACAGAATAAAAACACGAGTTGTAGTTTTTTATTGCTCACACAAACTTGATTATTATATTGAATTCGGTGAGGGATATTTATCCTTACTTGAGTAGTGACCCATTCAAAATAACTTTGACATGCAACCACACACTAAATTTGACTTTACCCAAAATAATACTTGACTCTGTTTGACTCGGTTAACTGACTCTCTAATTTAGATAACTCTCCATGCGGAAGTATTTAGCTATCTTTAACACTCCCCTTAATTACAGTTGTTAAACTAAGACATGATTCATGACAAATTAAACATGTCTGTTGGTTTAGGTCTCAGCTAGGCTTACAACATCCAAGTTTCCTTTGTAAAACTTAAATACATATTTTTCTAATGGCTTAGTGAATATAACAACCAATTGATCACTCGATTTACAAGGCTTAATGTGGACTTCTCCATTGCTCACAAGTTCTCTAATAAAGTGATATCTAGTATCTATATGCTTGCTCTTTTGATGAAACACACTATTCTTGGAGAGTGCAATGGCTCATGTGTTGCCACAATAGATTGTTGTTGATCCTTGTTGTTTCTGCTTGAGTCCATCCAATACTCTTCTTAACCAAACTGTTTGGCATGTTTTTGATGTCACTACTACGTATTCTGCTTCTGCTGATGAAAGTGTCACAATAGGCTTCTTCTTAGATGCCCATGAGATCACACTTGAACCAAGATGGAACACAACCATAAGTTCTCTTCTTGTCATCCAAATTGCCTACAAAATCATTGTCAGTGTATCCAATCAAATACTTCTTCTTTGTGCTTGCATACATTAAGCCACAATCTGTAGTTCCTGCGATGTATCTTAGATTTATTTTTCCTGCTCTCCAATGTGTTCCTTCTGTAGTCTTCATAAATATGGAAATCAAACTCACTCCTTACATAATATCTGGCCTTGTAGTTGTGAAATATATGAGGTTGCTAACCAATATTTTGAATAGAGTTGGATTGACATTTGATCCTTCATCATCCTTGATTAACTGTGTACCTGTTGCAACTGGTGTAGGGACAGGTTTGCAATTCTCCATCCTGAATCTTTTCAGCAAATCTTTGGCATATTTATTTTGACAAATAAAAATTCATTTTTCAGACTGTTCAACTTCTATGCCAAAAAAAATCATAAGACCAAGATCTATCATCTCAAAATATTTCTTCATTGCCACTTTAAATTCATCTAACTCAAGATCACCAGTATAAATCATGTCATCAACATATAAACAAACAATCAAAATCCATGCTCATTTATCTTTGTGTACAAGGTAGGCTCAATGTTGCTTCTACAAAATCCATTCTTGATCATGTAACTGCCAATTTTGCTATACCAAGCTCTTGACGATTGTTTGAGTCCAGAGAGCCTTTCTTCAACCTGTAAAGTTTATCTTCTTATCCTTCAACTTCATAACCTAGAGGTTATTGCACATAGATTTCTTCTTCTATAATTCCATTCAAGAAGGTTGATTTCACATCCATATAATATAGTTTCCACTTGTTCTGATTTGTTGTGGCTAAAACTTCTCTTACAGTATCCAATCTGGCTACCGGAGCAAACTTTTCTACAAAATTTATTTTTGGTTGTTGCGAGAATCCTTTTGCTACAAGTCTTGCTTTAAATCTATCAATTTCTCCTTTCTCGTTAAATTTTGTCTTGTACACCCATTTTACACCAATGAGGTTTTTATCCTTTACAAATTCAACCAAATCCCAAGTGTCATTATTTTCAATAGCTTCAATTTCTTCATCCATGGCTTGCACCTATATTTCATCTTTGATTGCTTCTTCAAATGAAGAAGGTTGGAATGACAACATGCAAGTGTGAACTAACATCAAAATCATCATAAATATCTTTCAGACTTCTCATTTTTCTCTTACCATTACTTGATTCATCGCCTAATTGATTGTTGGGAGAATTTTGATCTATTGATTTTCTTGAAGATCCATGTTGTTCAGAAAACCTTGAAGTCCTTACTGTCGTGACTCTGTTTGGGCTCATTTTCTACTACATCATTCTCTTCCATCATTGGTACTATTACTTCAACTTTTTTGTTTATAGTCCCATTCCATGACTCTTGTTCTTTGGACAAAACATCTTTGTTCATTATTGTCTTCTTAGTGATAGGGTTATACAATTTGTAAGCTTTTGACTTCTCATTATAACCAATTAATGCATTTTTCACTTTTATCATCCAACTTGCCTCTTAGCTCCTTAGGCACATGTACATAAACTACACATCCAAATACTTTGAGATGAGATACACTACAACACTGATCCAAGGGATCAGTAAAGTGCTCAAAATTCAAAGTGTTCAAAAGTGCTCGAAATCAATGCCAATGCATAGAGTTCGCCGACTTGAATCCAACGCAACTTGAATCGCTCAAAACTGATATCATATGCTCCTGCTATCGCGTTATGATCATTTTCCCAAACACGTAAAACATTTGTAGGTTGGATGCAGGATTGTTGACTGGGCAGTCCATACGCTCACTAGGTAGGGTGACTGGGAAAGTTGATTGTACCTCGTAGGTCAATGGTAGGATGCCAAGTGGCCTCACGTGATTGATTGAATTACGGGAGCACTTGATTGGTTGTGACATATTTTATTTAGACCAATGATGGGTCACCATGTGGCCCAGTCATGGGTTGCCACATGGCACCCCAACACAACATAAAATTTTGGTTGAGGTCTGAAATGGCCTCCACAATATTCGAACGGGTGACCTCTAGTTTACAAGTCAAGCACCTTACTAATAGGTCGTGGGTGTTACTTAACGGTCATTGCTGCGAAACCATATTTAAACTTTCAACACTGAAGTGTTGGGGGAAGGGGTCGGGGTTAAGCCCTTGGACACTACGCAACCCGCGAGACCACGAGCAGAGCGATAAAGGGCTTGGGGCTTAGCTCTATCCCAAGCTCCTACTGTAAAACATGTAATAGGAGGTGGAACAAAGCAGGGTGCTTGGCAACAGGTGCGAGGAGGGGGTCAGCCCCAGGGTCATATGCCGACCACAGGACCCAACGCCAAAGTTTAATGGAGCGCCAGTGAAGAGGGTTGTGTTAGAGCCCTAGCCCTTAGCCATATAACAATGGCATCGGACCGTCGCTAAGGTGGAAGGCGAAGATCGCTACAGAGGGGGCAGGCGTTAAAATGGCGGGGGCAGGCGTTAAGGCCCAACCCTCGGCCCTATGTTGTCCATATGACCTAGTGTTTTCGCTCATGGGAGTCATTGGCCATTTAAACGAACCAACAAAATGCACCTAAACCAGCGGGAATCTCACCAACGTCGGGGGAAAGGGGTGCTTGGCGGTTCTAGAAAAGGCACAATTTGTAGAATAATTAGCAAGAGAGTGCAGTTTGTAGAGCAGTTAGCATAAAAACTTCTCTAGAGCATAACTTCTTCACGTTTTAGCCAAATTGAGCCCAACAAACGCCCAACTTGGGGTTTTTGACTATTTTGGAGCCATTTGAGACATAATTTTTACATTCTGAATACTGTAAACACAAATTTTAGCACTTAATTAAAGAGACCCAAAATTGGAAGATGGACCAGGAGATGTAGCCCAAGAGAGGGGTGAACTCCCTTATCATTTTTTTGTCTTGTGTTCTTGTATATGATATATTTGTATTTATTTTTATGTTGTAAATGAGTTTTAAAACCATAATTTTATGCGTTTTTGTAAAGTGATCCATTACCTAAAAGACATAAAATTTTACTTGCAAATTTTCCTATTTACTTCAAGTTTGCATTTACAGATCAAAGACATACCTGACCATGCTTCGTCTGGTACTCTGTTCATCACACTCTTTGTATGGGATTTTTTTATCACATAACAACACATGCAACTGCTTCTGCCCAATACTCATTCTAAAAGTTTTTCCTTTCAACATGCTCATTTCCATGTTTATAATTGGCTTGTTCTTCCTCTCTGCTACACCATTCTTCTGCGGTGTGTATCTAGTTGTAAATTGTCTAATGGTTCCATGTTGTTTGCAATAATCATGGATTTCTTTCAAATCATATTCTCCTCCATGATCTGACATCAATACCTTGATTTTCCAATTACTTTGGTTCTCTGTTAAGGCTTTAAATTCTTTGAACTTCGCAAAAGTTCTACCCATGTCTTTCTGCTAAAATAATCAATGAAGGTAAGGAAGTAACAACTTCTACCAATCGACTGTGTCCTCTTAGGTCTACACATGTCTGTATGAACCAACTCTAATGGTTGCTTTTCTCTATATGCAACTTATTTCAGATAACTCTCACAATGTTGCTTTCCCAAGATGCAACATTCACAAGTACTGGAAGGTTCCTTGATAAGAGGTAATCCTCTAACCATTTTTTTTTACTGCAACAATCTTAAACTAGAGAAGTGCAAGTGTCCAATCCAAAAGTGGCATAACTAGTAATCATTAGAACATGCAATTATAAAAGAACTGACTTGATCACTGTAATTCATAATTAGAGGAAAGTATATGTTCCTCGTCATCTGCACCTTTGATATCAGTTGTTTATTTAGAGGCTTATCATATATAACACACTCTTGTCCCTAAAAAATAACCTTGTAGCCTTTCTGCATTAAATTTCCAACACTCATCAAATTATGTTTAAGACCAGGGACATAATATACCTCTGCGATTGTCTTTGGCCCCCCTGCTTAGTCATATTGTTGACCACTCATTTAACATCTACATCTATAGCCTTGCCAGTGCCCAACTCTACCTTTATCTTCTTAGAATGATCCAAATTTGCAACCAAACTTTTGTTGCCTATCATGTGGTTACTGCAACCATTGTCTAATAGCCATACATTATCAGAAGGTTCATGCATGGTATGGCAAGCTAGGAACATGGAATCAACATTTTCTGCAGTTACATTAGCTCTCCGTTTTCCTTGATCAACTATCTTCTTCATGCAATGACGAGCATAGTGACCAAATTTATTGCAATAATAACATCTCACCTTTGATTTGTCAACTCTTTGATTATTGTTGAAGCCTTTATTTTTGCTTCCACTTTCATGTTCTTGCTCTTCTCTTCCATCTCTCTCATCACCATGTCTTTTGCCTTGTCTCCCGCCTCTCGATCTACCTTTGCCTTGACCTCTGTCTCTTGAAATAAAAACATGACTTTTGAAAGCGGTTTCTAAAGTGGAATATGTATTTCTGTCTACCCTTGCTTATGAGAAAAAGTGATCCCATCAACTCATCAACTATCAATTTTCCAAATCCTTGGCTTCTTCTATGGTTACTACTACAACGCCAAATTTGGTAGACAAAGATCTAAGGACCTTCTCAACCACTGTTTGATCTTTAATATCATCACCATAAATTTTTAATTGATTTACAACAGTCAAGACTTGATTCATGAATGAATCGATGTCCTTTGTTTCCTTGATCTGCAGACTTTCAAAATCTCTTATAGTATTATGCAACTTAACAATATTAACTTTGGTCATACTTTTATAGCTTGTCCCCAAAGTCCCTCATGCTATCTTTGGTGATGACATGGTTATAATCTTCTGGAACATTGCTAGGTCCACTCCCTGCTAGATAAGTTGCAACGCTTGTGCATTTTTCTTTTTGTCTTTCTTCCACGGTTCCCTCTCTGCATTATTGAAGGCTCATTCTTATGCTCTATTCTTAGATTATGGAAATCCATTCATGACATAGTCCAAAACTTCATGATATTTCAACGTGGTCGCCATCTTAATGGCCCACACATCATAATCCTTCCCTGTAAATGGTGGAAACTGTAACTGGAAGCTTATTGATGCCATATAAAAAAAACCCCTTATTTTAGCAAAAGAACCTTTCTTTTTTCCACAAGTGGAAAAACCTATCTTAACTCAGTGTTAAACCAACAATGAGGACAACCATCTCTAGTTGTTATCTGCGAATGCATGCTGACTCATCACCATTATTCAAGGAAAACCATGTCACCTGGAATAACCCATTGGTGGTTTGTAATAGGACAGGTTTTCACTCCTGCCAGATGCCTCTGGGTCTTTGGTCGATAACCCATTTCCTTACATCCAAGGAAAATGAGCTCTTAGTCAAGCGAAAATAATTTTAAGACATACTCCAAACCCACGAGAAACCTTTCTTATGATAAACTCATTATTATTTTTATATAAAAAACCCTCTATATTATTACCTGGAAAAAAACCAGGTAAACTTTTAAAGCTCTGGGGTAACTTTTCGTTTTTTTGGGTAACTTTCCGTTTTTTTTTAAATACTCCACGTAATTCAAAAACAACTTTAATAATATAATATTGAACCCAAGTGAATGTTGAAACCACGTCATTCATTCTAAAAACTTTGGCTTTTGTATTTGCTCAATGACTTGGCCTCTTCTTAATACCTCAAGGCTCTATTATTACTTAAAAAAAACCATGTGAGCTTTTAAAGCTCTTTCGTACCTTTTCGTTTTTTTTAATACTCCACGAAATTCAAAAACAACTTTAATAATGTAATATTGAACCCGCGTGATTCATTTTTAAAAACTTCACTTTTGTATTTTCTCAATGACTTAGCCTCTTCTTAATACCTGTCGGGCTTGCGTCACATTTTTTGCATTAAGAAAGTGGGAATTTCGCACCTAACCGTTGAATTTTAACTTTTTAAGAGTGCGTCAATTCTGTAACCCAATTTACAAAAAGAAATGTCAGGTATTTTCACGTGGTCTTCTTTTTATTGGCTCTCTGTGTTCTATAGGTTTTGTATTCTTTCCTCGTCGCATTTTTTGCATTAGGAAAGTGAGAATTTCGCACCTAACTGTTGCAATTTTAACTTTTTAAGAGTGCGACAATTCTGTAACCCAATTTACAAAAAGAAATGTCAGGTATTTTCACGTGGTCTTCTTTTTATTGGCTCTATGTGTTCTATAGGTTTTGTATTCTTTCATCGTCGCATTTTTTGCATTAAGAAAGTGGGAATTTCGCACCTAACTGTTGCAATTTTAACTTTTTAAGAATGCGGCAATTCTGTAACCCAATTTACAAAAAGAAATGTCAGGTATTTTCACGTGGTCTTCTTTTTATTGGCTCTCTGTGTTCTATAGGTTTTGTATTCTTTCCTCGGCACGGATACCAATTTGTTGGAAAGGAAGAGGAGGAAAGATACAAAATTTAACACACAAAACTATTAATCACACAAACTTGATTATTACAATGAACTCGGTGAGAGGTATTTATCTTTACTCGACTAGTGACCCACTCAAAATAACTTTGACACGCAAGCACACACTAAATTCAACTTTACTCAAAGCATGACGTAACTCACTTGGATCAGTTTGACTCAGTTAACTGATTATCTAATTTTAGATAACTCTCCATGCGAGAGTAATTAACTATCTTTAACAGTGAAGAGGCCAATCCATGGATGCAGATTTTGATCAAATTAGACACAATTTATGAATGGAAATTTTGGTATGCTTTTGGTAAAGTGCATAGAAGGTCATTTTGTTTGGCCTTACTCTCTTATTTACATAATTTTTTACATAATTTTAATTTTAAGACAAGCTATTTCAATCTAATCATTTCATTAATTTTAGGATGACCCATTTCAATTTAATCATTTCATAGCCACAACAATGGGCATAGTAAATTCCATTGTGTTATATTATTATTATTATTATTAATGAAGAAACACAAGGATATATATATATATATATAATATATATAATATATATATATATATATATATATATATATATATATGCCTAAATTATAGGGTTTAATGGATAACAACTTGATTGCATGATGTGAAAAAACATTCAATAAAAAAAAAAATAGGTGTGTTGGAATGTTAAATGTTAGTTGAATGAAATTAAATAGTAGGGTTGTTGAGACTTAGATGGATTCCATGATGCAAATTAAAGTTCAATGAAATTAAAAAGTCTATGGGTTGGACATCCAAGGTAAATTCGCATAAAAGTGAATAATGGCTCACTTTGGACATGGTCTACAATGAGTGCATAAATTAAGAATGGGGAATTTGATAAGAAGCACTCAAATTGCCTCATTTTTAGCAAAGGATTTTTTTTTTCGATGAGGAAAGGTTTCATTCCAACCACTCATTATTTAGAAATTTGATAATTTGAATTGTTTTAAAATGGGCCAAAACCATTGGGGCAACATTATGTGGGAAAAGTTTTTAACAGTCTAATGGAACTATAACTTTTGAAATGGTACATATTCAGTTTGGGGAAAATTTGTCTTGGATAAGGGGTGGACTATGATTTCTCCATATCTCATTCAGGGTATTTTTTAAGGATTTACTATTTTTCCTATTTATAGTATTACGCGTGATTATTCTAGTTTGAAAATTCATACGTATAGAATGTAAGCGAATATTCAATAAAAAACATGGAATTAGCTACTAAAAATGGTCATTTTTTTGGCCATCCATTTAATCATATATGTAAAAATTAGGTGAATTTTTAACTAAATTGGCGAATATTTTTTTTCATAAAATGTCCAAAAATAGCCCATTTGTGAAATTTCGTTCCCAAAATTTTCTGTAATCCCATTTGAGGTTAAGAACCAACTAGGTTTGACAATCAATCCTTTTAAAATCAAGTGATGTGTCATTACTCATATTTACAACAATTTTTTTGATAGATCAATGGACTTATGTAATAAAAATTGTTTGTTGACCCTTAACCATGCTCTAGATTTTGTCAACTAACCCTCAACCATGTTATAGAAATAATTGTCCACTTCCCTCTCACATATGGTGTCTAGCTTACCACAAACTTGCACTACCAAGTGGTTTTTGGCTTAATAATGTGGTTTTAAGATTACCACGAAATTCATAGGGGTACACACGCCTTATTTGGGTTACATCATAACTGACTTAGGTACATACTACTAAAACATTTCAATAACCACTACGAAACATCATAGGCTTGCTTACAATTGCAATGTGTGATTCACACTACAATCTGATCACGAATGTGTTACTATTGAACACACCACACGATCTTGTGTTGAGAAATCTAGGGGCAACAAGTGAAGGTGATTTCTCTTACAATGATAACTATTTGTGATGCATTTTTACTTCATTTCATTAGCTTCTTCTTTATCTTGATTATTATTAGTTCACTATCATCAAACAACTACCAAATCATAAATACCAATGAGACAAAGAACAAAAGATATAGGTGATTAGTCAAGGCTAAAACCTCTCCAACTTGAGAGGAAAACCCAAACAAATTCTTCTTCTTATAGAATCTTCAATTGATGAATTCCAAGACCAAGGCCCTTAAGCTATTAACATCTCCAGGACCAAGTCACAAGGCTTCCTTGAAGTAGTTCTTCTTCCTTGAGTCAACACTAGTCAAACTTATTGCTTCACCAATAATCTCAACTTCTCTTCATATTTCAGCCTATTACCACAGACATGCAATTCTCGACCTCTTCATAAAAACCTAGTTGCAACACGTGCAAGGGATAGACAAAGATTTGATCCCTTGATTCCCTTCGCTTGGATAGTATGACCTTATCCTGCAATTTGGCTTGATGGATGTCTTGTTATCTTCCTTGATCTGATCTCTTAGGACAATTGTGATAACACAACTTCTAGAGAAACATATGGTACTACTCTTCTTCACACGTGTAGGAGGTATTAGTCCAAAACATACCCAAAACACTTTGACTTTTTTCCTCCTTTCTTCACTTGGATGAGAGGTTTCCTTCTCTATTTTCTTCGCACTTCTTATTGTATTTCAGATGCTTGATCGATGCCCTACAAGTGAGGTAGAATCCTCTTATATATAGTAGTCTGTCCATGTAGAACAAGTTGACTTGTGCTTGAGATTAGGCCGACATCTCCTTCTAAAATAGTCTCTAGCTTCTTTGGAAGGTTGACTTAAACCAATTCTCATGACAAGGTCTTAGAGGGTTAATGAATCAAACAAATTCTCTTTTTATAATATGTAATATTCCCAAATGGGCCTTCAATACATGACATTGATTCATTAGAATTTATGACTTGATGAACAAACCTAATAGCCCACAATGGGAGCTTCATCTATAAAATAAATTTCCTTAATCTTGAAACCCATGACTCAAGCATTACAAAATAATTTTACTTTTCTTCTTTACATCAATTAAATAAAATCATGATTACACATGTCATTACGAATATTGAACCTAGTTACATATTTCAACACTCCCTCTTAACTAGGGAGGTATTCATAATCCATATAGGGTATTTAGACATTCTCAATCTGAAGAATTCTCATAAGGAGAGGTGGAATGGTCATCCATTTGTTTCGCATCATAACCTCTAGCATTGTCACATAACAAGGCCTTGATTAATAACTCTATCTCTCCACAAGTTTAGAGAACAATGATGGCGAGACCAATGATTTATAGACACCCTCATCATTGTGTCTCTTCGAACATACCCTACAAGTTCTCTCAGAGTATGTTCCACCAGGACTATTCTTATCTTGAATTCCCAATCCTCAAAGAATATCGGTCCTCTACGACTGCTCTTATCTTGGATTCCCTACCACATCCTCAAAGAGTATCGAATGTGAGATGCTTATCTAATCCTCCATTTTATCTTTCCAAGTGAAGACAAGAATGATGTGTTTATCTCTCCTCATGGCCTTCACTAAGACTTAATGTTGTTAGTCTTGGTCTAGTGCATGACACATGAAGTAGAGAACCATATCTTGTCACTCCTTCTTAACCAGAGATGACAAGCCCATTCCATAAAAGGAATGTACCCAAGCTCCCTCTTATCTAGGGACTTGACCAAGATCCTTCTTAACTAGGGGCTTTCTTCAAGCAACTCTTTTAGGTGGAGATGATGGGACAATAAGCTGCTTGAGGGGCTCCCTCTTTCGATGTCATGAATTTCATCTTCTTTGTTATGGAGCCTTCATCTTTTGGGACTTCTTAGTAGGGCACAAACCATACATCACTTTCATTCATGAATCATGTCAGTCATGTCATCCTTATTTTCATCGGAAAGTGATCCATTAGTCCATATATGGCCTTCCTTCATGCCTTGCTGCCATATTCATGGCATGTTTCCTTAAGGACCTTTCATGTTTCCACATGAGCATGAGTTGTAGAAGACTTCCACAACTCTTCCCTTCGCAGCCCTACATAAGCCCATCCATATATTGTTCAAAAATAGAAAATGAATATTAAATCAAAATTACCTTTGTGATGGTATTTCATCATGACATCTCCTTGTTTGCATCAACATCCTGCATACTCGACATATCTCCAAAAATATATATAATGTCAAGGGTCTCCTTCTTTCTCAGACTTCATCAGGGTATTCATATATTTATCATGGAGATATCATAGTCAAATATATTTGTCCTTGGATGTTAATTTATTTTTCCATAGTTTCATTTTCATGATCTCTTCCTTTCTTTCTTCACACATTTTTTTCCTGGAACTTCCAATCATAGTTCCTCCAGTTTTGTCGACCACCTCATATTCCAAATGAGGACATATTATCTGGTCAATATGTTAATTATGTTTCATGCATCCTTTCAAAGGAGGAGACCCATTTATCTTGATCATGCTCATTAGGTAGAGCATTAATCCATGCTATCTGCAACTATATGGCATGACTTTAATTTGATCAATTACAAGCATACATTTTATTCCTTTAGGTAATCTAGACTTCCTTTAGCAGCTTCCTTGATTGAAATAAATTCAATTACCTTGACTTGCTTCACTTCTTATGAATTCATACCATCATTCCATGAATCCTATGCAAGGTGGAATTCTCGGATAAACACTTACTTCTTTTAGTAGGTGAACCTTCCAATGAAGATTTTAGTGGAGGATCTTGATCATCCTCATCGAGAAAGTGTTCCTCTTGAATGATGTATGATGAGCTTCGTACTAGATGAATTTCTTTTTCCATGAGGTTAACAAGAGATACATCCTTCTATAAGTGACTGTTATAGACTTCTATTTTAGCTACTTTCATGATGTCATGAGCTCTTGCTTGCAATTTCATGCTTCTATGATGCCATTTCCTAACATTATGCATCTTAGAATGCTTCTAATGGGTCCTATCATGATAGCTATAATTTACAAAAAAAAACTTACAAACATAAACTTGAAAAGTACTAGGTGAGAAAGACTATCTCAATCATAATAGAGATATTTTACTTCCGCTTTCTTGGACTTCTTCTTTTTAGCTTCTTCCATTTCTTCAGTGATATGGTCTTCTTCCCCTCCTCTTTTAGTGTTTCCCCTTTTGATCTTTGGATGATCTCTCTTGAAGTGCCCATATACATGACAACCATAGTGTTGAACCTTTGACATGTTCTTCCTTTTCCGAGGACTAAACTTCCCAAACTTCCTTTTTTTCTAGTCATGGTAGAAAATGTTTGAACCTGATCATTTGATCTTTCAACACTTTTTACCTTCAACCTATTTTCTTCTATCTTATATAGAGACCACAAATTATTGAATGGTATAGATTTCTTCTCCTTACATGCATTTGATACAAGGTTACCTTGTTCATCAGTTAGTGCATTTAGACCAATGGTGATCATTTCTTTATCAAATATCATCTCTCCTAGATCTTGAAGTTGATTCCTTATTTGAGATGCTTCTGTGAGACATGTAGACATCCCTTTACCCTTTGATGCTTTCAATTTGTATAGATCAGATCTTAGTAATATGATTTTTCCTATCGTGCTTCCAAAGAATAGTTCTCCTAGCTTATCATATATCCCTTTTTGATGTCTCCAACATTTCTATATAGGGGATGAGGGAATCGTTGATGGACTCTATAAGAATCCTTTGAGCCCTTAGATCATTTTTCATAGATTTAGATAGTTCTTGTCCTTCAGATGGTTTGGAGACTCTTACATTGACATGACCAATAACTTAATTTTACTTGAGGACTAAGTCTATCCTCATTTTCCATGCAAGGAAGTTTGATGATCCAATCAACTTGTTGTTCTCCTTGAAAAATGAAGTCATTTTACTAGATTTAGTTATAGAAAAAAAGATACTTACTTGTCAAGTGAATATGAACTCTTCAACTTTATCCATTTGTTGATGATGATTGATGATGGGTTCTTGATGATGTATTGATGCTTCTTGGATGATCTTATTCAAGAATAAGGATTTTATTTTGAGATGAAATCCTTGGTTCAAAGAGAGGAAGATTTCCTTGATATCACTGACGATGACAACAATTTTGATCTAGATACCCTTGGATAAGTAGTCTTCAATATGCTTCAAATCAAATTCCTTCATTACTTGAGTATAGATAGGGTCTTTGGGGTCTCATTATTTGAGGAGATGATTGAGTGTGGATCCCAAGAATGTTTCTTTGATTGAACTGGGGTTTTGACTTTCTTCAAGATGATGATGTGATCTTTGTCCTTGATGTGCTCTTGAGGTAAGTGATCCTTCTTGAGGATATATGCCTTCGATGACCTTCAAAATGATCTCTTATAATTAGGCCCTTGAGTGTCCTTAGATGAGCTCTCCTCGCTTGACTTGTCACCTTAGCTCTGATACCATGTTGAAAAATCTAGGGGAAGAAAGTGTAGGTGATTTCTCTTATAATGATAACTCTTTGTGATGTATTTTTACTTCATTTCATTAGATTATTATTTATCTTGATTATTATTGTTATTCACTATCATCAAATAGATACTGAATCATAAGTAACAATGAGACAAATGACACAAGATATATGTGATCAGCCAAGGCTAAAACCTCTCCAACTTGAGAGGAAAACCCAAATGAATTCTTCTACTTATAAAATATTCAAGTGACGAATTCCAATACTAAGACCCTTGACCTATTAACCTCTCCAAGATGAAGTCACAATGCTTCCTTGAGTCAACACTAGTCAAATTGCTTGCTTCCCCAAAAATCTCGGCTTCTCTTCATATTTTGGCCTATTACCATAGGCCTACAATTCTCAGCCTCTTAAAAAAAACCTAGTTGCAGCACATGCAGGGGATAGACAAAGATTTGATCCCTTGATTCCCTTTGCTTGGTTAATATGACCTTATCCTACAATTTGGCTTAATGGATGTCTTGTTATCTTCCTTGATTTGGTCTCATAGGATAGTTGTGATAACTCGGCTTCTTGAGAAGTAGATGGTACTAATATTCTTCGTACATGTGGGAGGTATTAGCCCAAAATAGAACCTAAATAGTTTCGCTTATTTTCCTCATTTCTTCGCTTGGATGCGAGGCTTCCTTCCATATTTTCTTCGCACTTATTATTGTATTTCATATGCTTGATCAATGCCCTACAATTGGGGCTAAAGCCTCCTATATATAGTATCTTGTACATGTAGAATAATCAAAATTGTGCTTGAGATTAGGCTGACATCTCCTTCTAGAATAGTCTCTAACTTCTTTGGAAGGACGACTTGAACCAATGCTTGTGACAAGGTCTTGGAGGGTTAATGACTCAAACACATTCTCTTTTTACAATATGTAATATTCCCAAATGGGCCTTCAATACATGGCTTTGACTCACTAGACTTTATGACTTGATGACCAAACGTAATAGCTCACATTAGGAGCTTCATCTATAAAATGAATTTCCTTGATCATGAAACTGATGACTCAAGCATTAAAAAATATTTTTATTTGTCTTCTTTACATCAATAATTGCATAAAATCATGATTACATGTGTGATTATGAAGACCGAACCTAGTTATATATTTCAACATGTTGTCCACTATCTTTGTTGCTACAAAAACCATTATTCCTTGTTTCCACAATGTTTGTGCTTTCTCTACATAACACAAGATATAATAACACACATGCATGAAAATAATATGATCTTATTATTCTATAGTTGTTCACATCCTAGGGGTCATGATGTTTCATCTTGATTCAATAATTGTCTTGATTTGTTTACCTCTCTTATCATTTTAGAGAAGCTAATTCTAACAAAATAAGAATACCTATATCAAGTTAACTAGGCTCAGTAAGGTTTAATACATCTAAGATTCCAAATAAATTAAAGAATTATCACCATCTTGTCCACATATTAACATAATGTCCAATAGGATCAGTTAGTCAAGCGTAGAAGATCAATGGTGGATGTATGTATCAAGTGAGAAGATGGGGGTGGGTTAATGGGGGTCCAATGAATCGATGGGTGGGGCTAGCCCCCATTACCAAGACAATTTAATACCATATTATTAGGCATTGGGCCAAGAGGGACATCCTGAAAATCACCCCGTTGTCGATTCGTTACTGCCTAATGAAATCATGGGTTAAACATCGATTTACCTCACAAGCTTGATGTCAATCCACTGAGTATGTTATAAAATAAAATATTTTTTATTTCATTATGGATAAGGGCACATGGAACATAGTGGGTCTATCATTGACCCCATCATTGGTTTATCCTCACCTCCCTTGTCAAATCTAGGTTCACGAAGTTCCATACTAGGGATGGATAGGTGGTGGTCTCTGAGGTTGAGCACTTCTTGAGCCCCAGAGGCGCTTGGAGGTATAAGAAAAAGAGACCATTGTGCCAACGTAAGGGTTGAGTCGGTCCAAGAAGTGCACACACACTAACATTCATGTATTGTTTTTGAGGATGCGTTGATGCCATGGATGTGTGGATGCTCCATGCATATTTTACTAGCGCATTAGCTTGTTTGTTGGCACCAAGGGCATTTATATGCACGTTTCATATTATACTATCTTATATAGATTTAAAATTCACACATATATATTATATATATATATATATATATATATATATAATATATATATATATATATATATATATATATATATATATATATATATATAGATATATATATGTATGTATGTATGTATGTATGTATGTATGTATGTATGTTGTATGTATGTATGCATACTTATTCATGTCATAAAAATTTAATTATTTTATGTTTTGTTCAGTGGACCTATATTGTTAATATATATATATATATATATATTGTTTATATGTGATTTTATGTATATAACTTTATTTTTACATATGATTACTTGTGGAGTTTATATTTATATGTGTGTATGTGTTAATTAATGTGTTTTAATGATGGGAATGCATAATAAACCCAATGGAGGTGTAGTTGCAAGTATGCCACGTGGAAATCGAAAAAGGAAAAGCTTACATAATGGGCATGGAACCAACCAAGGCATGCTGACCAAGTCCAAGACGACATGAGTTCTTGCCCAATAAGAACAAAGTAGGCCTAGTGCTTAGGGCTAAAAATAAGATTTTGACTTTAATTGAGTTTTTACAACTCTGTAACAATTCATGAATAGAGTTCGAAAGAGATAGAACTTCTAAGGGAATATATTTTCACTCAAGAGTCAGAATCAATGTGATAGTAGTCAAACTAAAGGGAATTTTGATTAGAAAACATACGGGAAATTAGAAAATTGGATTCGGTGGTAAAAATACTCAAAAATTAGTAGATAAAATTAAATTAGAGAAGAGAAAGTACCAAAAGACATGGCTAGTTCAATTGGCTACTAGAGTAAAGAGAAGATCTTGTCAGGGCAATGATTAGACTTCTTGACTAGAAGCTAATAAGTTTTTCATAGCTAGTAGTGACATATGAATTAGCAGGAACATTGTACATTGCAATATAAAGGTATCTTGTCAATTTGGTCGTTAGACTTTTTAGTAGAAGCTTCTATTAAATAAATTGAAATTTTGGTAGAAATGTAGAATGTGAAACAAAGGAATTGAAATGGCTAGGCTTGACATGATTGGGGCAAGTGGAACTATAGACTTGAACTTAGACAATCCTCTTGATTTTAAGAAAACCGAACTTGGAGAGTACTCCAAAATCACTAATAACAATGTAAATGCACATTTTTAGTTTCTTGAGAATGTTGGATGGTTTTGTAATTTAGAGAGAAGGTCTACAATAAATTCAAAATTCCATAGATATGTACGATGTGCAACAAAGAGAAGAGGTAGAGGATGAAATTACTATTTTTTTAATGGCCAAATGGATTACATTTGATGTCACCTATTCTCCTTTTTGCAAGGAAATCACGAGGAAAGTTATACACCAACTATGGTTTATACACCAGGGTTATAATAAATTAAGAATGAATTTGTTAGATATGGGGTTCTTAAAGTGGCAAGGGTTGATAGAAGATCTTAAGCAAGCTTGGGTTTTGTTAAGGTCCTCAATTATCATTTGTGGTTGAACAATGATTCAACAAATGCCCTTGTTGACCTTTATTGTTACCTATCTCGAAGGGCCCTGCTTCTTAAGGGTAATTGATTGTATTGGAAATATGGGCTCATCATTACTTTGAGGTATTAAAGGATGTAACCGAAGAGGTTGGTCCTCCTATTGTAGCTCAAGTTATTAGAGGTGAACCACTGAATTTTAGATTTCATGGATTTATGATTCAAAGTAGATATAGGCATATATTTTGAACTCCTTATGTGTATGCTCTAAATAAACCCTAAAAGAGTTTCACAAAATTCCTTGTATCACATGCACTATTTTAGATGCAAGAGAGGTGTGTAAGTGCTTTTGGAACTTTTCACGATTTATAGGATGCTTTCAAAAAAAGAATTCCTCAAACAAATAAATAAAAGATATGTCTATTTCATTCTTCTTGAGATTTGAGGTGCAACAGGGGTTACAAGCTATTATTGATAATGTTGAGTGGTCTAGATCCTAGACAAGTGGAAGCCAAAGTAGAGCATGAAAAGAAGGTTAAAGAATTGGTTTGAATGGTGATTGGTAGGTTAAATGCAAATGTAATGTCTATCCTGCATATTTATTAATGGAGATGATTAGGTATGTATATTCAAATTCTTTATTGTTGGGGAATATATGAAAGGTAGTTGAAAACACAAATGGAAAGATAATCTAGGGATCAAATTTGAAGGGAAAGGTCATATTTCAAGTTGAAGGGCCATCATCTTTTTACCATTATATACCGGCAAGTTAAAATAAACCATATTATTCATTTTAATAGAAAAAATATATATCAAAATGTGAAAGAAATCAATGTATGAACATTTGCATGATTAACTATGAAAATGGGTTCTTCATGACTTTACAATTTCCAATTATGACACAATAGAAGGAAAAGACTACATAAACATGATCCTTTCTTGTACCAAAGCTAATAATTTTATTACAAGAGTGCTTGTATTTTGGAGGCTTGATCCCAATTAGTAGGCTTCAAAATCACTTTATATAATTTGCTTGTCTAGTGATAACAAGATGGGGATCAAATGCTTAGCTAAAAGGCTAAAAGTCTCCATGACCTAAGTTGTGACATATCTTTCTTAGATTAGTGGAGATTTGATGATCCAAATTTCGAAATTGTGGCATTCAATTCTTATCTAGGAGTATGTTTCTTTGTATTATATCTATATAGACAACCTTTATATCCAATTGTCAACCCATTATGTACATATGATAACGTGCACACATCTGTGATAATTAATCAACGACAACATGTCATTATTTTTCTGAAAGAAATGAGATGCTTATTATATGGGCTTATGCATTAATAAAACTTGACAATTTTATCAAACTTGATGCATTATTACCCTTTGGTTGTTTCAAGAATAGTTTTCATTTAGGTCTGTGTTGTAGCGGCTACAACCACCCTCCAAAGTTTTTCCTACGCTTCGTTTTGGAGCCTCCCTACTAAAATCACATCAACTTATCTTACACAGACCCAGTTACTTGTGCTTTCATTGAGTTTTATCTTTTTCTTTACAACTTGTGTTTTCTTACTTTCTTTGCTATCTAATGACTTGGTTGCAATTTGGTTTTAGGCTTGCCTTGGTGATCTACGTAATCCTAGAGGGTAACTAGCCTTGAGTTTAAGCCCATAGTGAGATTCCACTCCAGAATTGTGAATACCCAGCTGGCATCCTGTCTTCAGCTAGGAAACTACGTATAGCATGAGAGGCAGCCATAGCCACTCAACCCAGGAATTGCGCAGAAGAATTCTCTCAGTAGCTGCTCGATGCATGTGCCAGTGAGTTGCCTAGTTCTCCCAAGAACTGCGAAATTTCTCCATGCATGCATGGAAACCTTTCCCAAAAAAGAAAAAAGCAAAAAAGTGAAAAAGCATACTTAAAAAGTAGGGAGCTATTTTTAGCAGTCGGAGTACACTTGAGTTATTTTTGGAAATTGTTGCCATGTGTCATTTTTTTCTATATTTTTGGCCTTCGCACCATAAAACTTAAATCAATCAAATCTATTTAATGGAAAATGCTAAGCTCATTTTCACATTCGATCTTGGAGCTCTGGAATTATCGAGGAGATCTAGGAACCTTCGGCACAGTCATCGCAACTTTTCCGGGTAAGTCTTGCTTTTCTAGTATTTTGTTTCTCTTTCTGTCGCTTTTGTTTCCTTGGCTTGTGAGAGTGTTGTACCATTTTATTGAACGATCACTGGAATTTTGATTTTCTTTAGCTTGTAGAAGTTATGTTTTTAAGTTTTGCATTGCCTTTCCTAAGTGCTGCATGCATAACCTAGTTTTGGCACTAACTGTCGCCGTTGTAGTGACTCTCTCCATAAGCTTCATTGTTCTTCTATTTGACTGATTCCTTCATTTGTTTTGATTTCATGCATCATCATTCACTCATATCTGCACCAACCATCACTCACACTTTCAGATCTGCTCGTTTTCACATTGTCGTTGGGCAGATCTGGGCTCCCTTTGCCTAGATCTAGCTCTTCCTAGCATGCACTTCGCATTTCTGGATCTCAATGCTCTTCCTTGGCTCTATATTTTGTGTAGAGGTTGTCAGTGACTGGCTCCAACTACGCACTGCGTAGTTCCAAGAGCTAGTCCCGGAGTCTTGTCCACTGGGATTGTACAATGCACAGTCCTAGCCAGCAAAATCCATACTAAACTGTGCATTGCATAGTTCCAGTTAGTAGCACCTTCTCACTGATAGCTAGGACTGCGCAATGCACAAATCCAACTGATAGTCCCTCACCTCTAAAACCCATAATTGCACAATATTTCCCAGCTGTTTCCTAGTTTGTTGCTTGGTTTGTCTTGAAGTGCTTTTGATTTCAAGCTAACATTTGCATTCCATGTGTGTCCTCTCTGTATCTAGATACAACAATTGTTGAGCAGCTTTTCAGCGGTACAGGTAACATGGCTTCCAAGAGAGTTGCATCAAAGGATATTGTCGAGAGCATCACTGGGGATATAGTTGAATAGGTGTCAATGAACTTTCCAGTATATGTAGACACACAACTATTCCTAGAGAATGACATGAAGATAACATGGCATGAAAATAAGGATATCTTTGTAGGAAACTTCAAGGAATATCTAGAAGATCCACAAGTCAGGATTTTATAAGGTTGCATGCAGGTACCCCGCCTTCCCATGTGCAGAAATCATTCACTAGATTGTCTTACATACCAATCTTGAGATGATGACATTGAGCAGTGCCAGTGGAACACAACTTTCTACCTCAGGGGATAAAACTATCATCATATGTATCACTTACCATAGTCGGTGAACCGCATGGATGCACTTTCTATGCCCCCAATGGTAATGTGAACATTAGAGACATCATAAAGTGTTGGGTGAAAGATCTGTCGAAGTTCAAGTTAACACCCAATCATGTCTACAAGACTTAGTCAATCAGAAAGGCCTACCAAATCTTGATCATCCTTGCATGCCACTTGTACGATTAAGAGAGAACGAAGAACTTTCTGTAGAATTGGGTGGTTGTGTTGGACCAGTTGGCGAATGAAGGAAGGCCATTCAACTGGTCAGATATGTTGTCTCTTCAATTGAAAGTGCATGTGACTAATACCTGGAATCCACCTAAGGATAAGCAAGCGATATTCTATATGTCTGCATACCTACTTGATGCAATTTGTGCCCAACATCAGTTTTCTGGCATGGGTTGGACATGGAAACCATCAAAGAATGTTGTGAACATTTATTGCAAGTTTCTTTACGAGTGTAGCTACCGAGGAGTCATGGCGAGGCTATTTGACCATTTCATCATCCCCGTTTATAAGTTGATATTTGAGCAGGATCCACCTTGCATGTCCCAAGAAGTAATGCCCGCATTACTTAACATTACAGATTAGTATGCCTCCCCTGGTGGCACCTTCATCAGGATGATTGGCAGAGAGAGCCTACGCATGTGCTACCAAGGTTTGCCACAGATAAGTTCGTAATGCAAGAGGTTGCATATCACATCTCCACAGGGTTACCAACATGACTGCATAGGAGGAAGAAGGCACCATGGTCTGCTTTTCATTTGCAGATTGGTTTGTACGAGATCAGGAGCTTGAAGGATGCGGGTGTTAAGGCTAAGGACTTAGAAAAGTTTGAGTTCGACACCAAGGACTACAATTCGTATAATCCCCACTGCATTTGCAAGAACCACTGTGCAAAGGTGTATTATCCATGGATCAATGAGACATTTCATTGGGAAGAGGAAGATCCTTGGAGGCACTGATACAACTCCTTTAGGACCAATGAACCGGTCAGCATGGATATAGAGTGGAAAGCTTCTCCACAGGTAGAACCATCAGAGGAAGCAACAACAATAGTAGTAGTGAGAAGTAAACTAGCACAAGGCAAAGGTAAGAGGAATAATGTTGAGAACCCAGAGGTTGAGCAAAGCTACAAATTCAAAGAAGATCCTCTCATCGAGAAAGAAGCTTTGGCAGTGGAGGAAAAGAGGAAACAACACATAAAGAGAGTAAAATTGATGATGAGAGAGAAGCAAAGGTTGGAGGATGCAGAAAGGAAGTTGCAAGAAATAAAGAAGAAGTTGAAAGAAGAGCAGGAGCTAAGAATTGGAGAGAGAGAAGAGAAGTTGAAATAGGAACAAGAAGAAGAGAAAGGCATGATGACAGAGAAAATTGTCCCCATACAGGTAGAAGAGTCTGAATAACTAGCAGATGAAGAAGAGGGTGAGAAGGTGTAGGTTTGGGAACTTGCTCAGTGGATTGAGAAAATGGTTGAAGCAACAAACATGGAGTTGGAACAAGAGACACAAGACCAAGATACTGACCTCATGCCGAGAACATCTGAGGTCACCCCTCAGTCTCCACCACCTCCAGAATCAGAACCAGTCCTGAGTGAGCAAGGAGAGGTTGTTCTCCTTGATGATGATCCAGTGACAAATGTGTACAATCTATCATTTTATGAGTCACAACATAGTATTGTATAGGCATGGAGAAAACATCTCACAGATGATCACACATCACCTGCACATATGGAGGAAAGGGTGGTTGTGCCAGATGTTAGAAAACATCCATCTGCCATGGTTGATGCCTGTAAGGCTTATGCATAAGCCACGAGCTCAACTATCAAGTTCTTGTTAGTGGAGAATGATCAGATGATGAAGGAATTGAAAGAGACTAGGCAAAGGGAAGAAAAATCTGCAGGATCTGCTATGGCAGAGATGACGAAAGCGATACTTGCTGGAGTATTGACTCTAGAGACCACCATGCGGAAAATTTATGACGAATTTGTTACCGTGCATAAGGCAGTTGTCCATCTATATGGTTTTCAGCAGCGGTGGATGAATATTTCCGAAACTCTCGAAGACATACATCCTGCCATTGCAAATGTAAAGGAATGGAAAAGGAAATACAAGGGAGCCCCACTTTACTTGCACAAGATAATGAAGCCACATGCAGAGATAGACAAAGCACGGATCTTGATGTTGATCCAGAAATATGAGAAGCTCCCTCCACTCATCAACACCATTGAGGCTTCATGCACGGTTGTTCAGGAGTCTGGATGTCATGGTGAGGACACACATGATCCCTTCAAGTAGTTCCCTCACTGAAGCCATTGAGAAGAACCAAGTCTGGCTAGAGGTCGATAGGTACATGGAGCAATTGATGTGAGATGCCACCAATGATGACTTGCAACTGAGCATAGAAAACATGCATATGTACATCGGTGGTCCAACCACTCTCAGGAAAGTGTTGCACATTCTTTAAGATGAGTTTGACAAAGGTTCCAAGACCATATATCGAGAAGCCATGGAGGCAAGAGTCTGTTTCCAGAAAGACATGACTAAGCATTATGGGCACACCATAGCGCAATACCAAGCTTGGTATCAGTTTGTCACCGAACACCATCAAGAGGATGTTTATGAGTTGGTCTTTCCCCAAGCTTCTGAGTGATAGATGTTTGTCTTATTAGGTTGACTCAAGCCTATTTTGTCCCACATGGGTATATGTGGAAATTGTATATTATTTGTAAATATATTGTAAGTGAAATTTCAAGTGTCATTAGTGGAATGTGAATAGTCACTATGTAATGTAAAGAGTTATTTGTAAAGGAGTTGAAGAGTCATGAGGGTAGTCAAAGAGTCAAAGGGGAATGCCAAGGGTCACCCCACCCCTTGTTATATATAGAACCTCATAACTAACATAAAATGGATTTTGGGAGCCAATTTTTTGGCTAGACTTAGGCTTAGAGAAGGTCTGGGAGTACTGTGATGAGCCTTGGCTTCTCCATATCATAGAGCGACTACACTTCTTTGGAGGAGTAGGCAGTGTTGACTATAATGTTCCACTATTGGGGCTAGTGGTTGTCAATGGTGTATGTATGGATGGAACTTTCATTTAATAATATAACTGAGCCAACATGTTTTCATGCATATGTTGTTATTGTAGTTTGACTATTCTGGTTACTTTAGCAATGTATGTTGTTTAACTTACATTGGATTAACCTGTCACTTTGGTTTGTGGACTATTCCAATTCTAGCTTGTGATGTCATTCCACTTGTGTGTTCCTTTCAGGTTGCGTACTATTACAGGCTTTTAAGGGACACATTTTCTTTTCCCCTTTGTGTGTTATAACCCCCATGCATCTCACTTGACTCGTTGCAAGGTCACACACTTGCTTTCGACCAAATTCATTATACTTACCTCTGTGCACTACAGTAGGCAAGGCACTACATTACCACCCACTATTGGGACTCATACTCCAAACGGCCTGAGGTCTAGTTGGGACTTCTTACCGAGGATATCCCCTTGAATGTTGGCGGGTCCAACACCGTCAACAATCTGTTATGTGAGAGGACTCATATTCCAACATTTGCACAAAGGAATTGTTTTAGGTTGTCAATGGTTGTTTACTTTTGTTATTTGAATATGCCCTTTTCTTAATAAAAAACAATTAGTATATCTTACATGCTTACTCAGCTACAATAGATTACAGTTCCCTTGCCCTCCTTTATTCAATTTAGTCAGATACATTTACAAAGAATACAAATGTTTTGAACCCTCAAAACCACATACAATGAATCATCATATGCACATAATCCTCACTCATTAATCCTTCTTCTAGGAGTTCAATCTCATTTTTCCCTTTATAGACACCCATAGGATTGATTGCCTTCTTCATTTGTATAGGTAACACTTCTTAGCTACCTTTCTAAACCTTCCTAATTCTTTTTAATGAGAGTACATGTTGTATCCTATTCAAGAGGTCAAAGGTACCTTTTACCAGTACCCATTTGAGTTAGGCCAACAAGTTGTTTACTCGTGTTCAGTTAACAAGCAAGCAGAAGTTTTCCACATGGGGGAGAACAAGAAATTATCTACGCTGGTTGATGAGACCGTCATTACGTGTGCAAGTTGTGATATACTATATGAACAAAATGGATCATGCATAGTTTTAATCAATTTTATTGACATTAACACTTACCAACACAAACGCATCAGACAATACATAAATATACAAATAATTTCACACAGTAATATAATTGTACATTCATCAACACAAACCATGATCTACATTCTTATGGCCTCATTCCTACCTCAATTGACCATTTTCTCTATTGATCAAATTTACACTATTTGACCATTAGCCTTCTCTTAGATTTACATTGCATATATATAGCTAAACATAGATATATATAATTTGGTTTTATATCCTATTCATTCTCCTAATATCACTCCTAAGATCCTACATCCTCTCAACCACAATCCTATTTAAATTCTTCCTATTAGAGCAAATTCAATTACATTCACACCTTCCATCCTAATCTTCTTCAAGATTCTAAAATAATAACTCACCCTATTTGAACCTCATAAATGTATCAATTTAGTAGAATTCAATTTATTTACATAGAAGAATAAGAATCCTTCTCAAAATCAAGACCCCCTCTTGAAGGTTTTGTTCTCCAAAGTTGATTGTCTTGAAAGTTTTAATGCTCCCGCATCATACAAATTGGCAATAAAAGTCGATATAACCAAAGGCAGGTATTTTGATACCCCTTGTATGTTGTACTCTTGTAAAAACAATAGATATTTTATTAAAATCATGAAATTATATGCCAAATCCATCATAGTAGTTGGTTATTTATTGGGCTATTGCGAGGAGACAGGTGAAAGGATTTATGTGTATGATTTTATGCCTCATGGAACTCTTCATGGTAATTTGCATGAATGGTTTCCTCCTTTTAATTGGTATTTGAGATTGAAAATATCCATGTAAGTAGCATGGGGCACTGAATACCTTTGCAAGGATGGATCATGTACAATCATCAAAAATATATTAAAGCATTCAATATACTTTTGGATGTAAAATAGGGAGCCAAGATTATAGATTGGGTTAATTATATAGAGAGTAAGAGGTCCACCTTTTCATATTTGGAAAATGGATGTCTATATTGATCTATATTACCATAAGCCTAAACTTTTATTGAGTAGGTTGACATGTATAGATTTGGTGTGGGTGGAGATTCCAAGTAGAGGAAATCATATGATATAGATTTTGATCCACCTAACATTGTTAAATAGGAAATCATTCTAGAACATGGTGTGGATTTATCATGCGATGTAGAACCTTTTCTAAGAATGGATGATATTGTAGAGATTTCTATTAGGAGTAACCCAAATGAAATACCAACCATATCAAATGTCGCTATATGGTTGGAGAAACTTGTTAAAACTATCTTATAGTAACACTTTTCTATCTCCATAATTATGAGCATTATTGATAAAGATTCTCACCTGAAAATTGGTTTTCCTCAAAAGCAGAGCCAACTAAGATTTTTCTGTCCAACAATCAAGTTCGAGCAACATCTCATCCACCTAGTGTTGACATATTTCATTTTACTCTTCAGAATATTGTATCAGAAAGTTGCATCCTTGTGTTTCTCCTATTCTGTACAATTTGAATGTTTGTGTTCATTATTCTTGATAAATCAAAAGAATTGCACTAGTTTTAAAAAGCAAGAAAAATACTCTATTTATTATAACATTGGGATTGATTCTACTATTTTATGTCTCAATAAGCAAGAACTCATAATATTTGTTGTTTTATGTCTCCGAGTTCAACTAGATCCCATGACCCAGCCTAAGGCCCTCCTTAGATAGTGAGTTTATTGAGAAACTAGATGTTGAGAGAATTAATAATATTTCTAAGCTTCAGTTAACTATAAGTGAGGTTGTTAGAGCATCTTGTATACTTTATTCATCTCCAACATTAATTCACTTCATAAATAAATCAAAAATAGTAAATAGCAAACAAATATCACAAATCATAATAAGAGACACAAATATTTAGGTCAGAGACCAAGGGAAAACCTCACAAGGGGGAAAAGCCAAAAATAAGGATTCCTTTCTTAGAGATATATTGAACAATACATAAAGAAAATACATATACAAACCCAAGAGTGCATCCACAAGTTCTTAGGTCTCCTTTGTTAGTGTCTCAATCATGTTCAATAAGTGATGACCTTTTTCATTATATACATAAAACGAGACTACACCAGAAGAAGGCTTGTGATGGCAACATATACCTCGATCATGTGACAAAACCTTAGATCTCAACAACCTTCACAAGCGTGCCTTGAATCATAGTTCAAAATAGGTCTTGGCCTACTTGTTTCTCCAACCAACATCTTAATATGTAAATATCAATTTTTAGGCATCTCTAGGTCTTGAACTAGACTCAATCATATAGAGTGCCCTGGTATCAAGATAATAGATCTACACATCCTTTCTAGGTCTCGGCCTAGACTTCTTGGGAAAGAGTAGTGGTCTATAAGGACACAATTATGGAGATATAGTAGAGCTTCATTGCTCCTTTCTACATCAAGTCACGAAAGTAGTGATAATTGATGCCAATATGCTACATCTTGTCATCAAGCACTATATTCTCATATATCTCCTCAAAACAATCCGACAAGAAAATGCTTCATTAGTCCCTACACACACTCCCATACACCCTACCTTAGTAGAAGTAGGTGCGACAAAAGAATAATTTATTCTTATCATAAGAGAGCCAAAACTAATCACTGGTTGTGATTTTTCTATCATCAATACTTTTGAGATAATTAGCGAATCCTTGCAACCCAATTGGCTGTCTGCATATGATGATCATAGGCTTACAATATAATATTGATATCATTATTCCCTTGCCCAAGGGAAACTTTAGACTTCTAGTTCCAAATAGGGCATTAACCCAAGATTATTCTTATCTAGTTCAACAACCAACTACCTCTTTCATTGCGGAGTTAAACACATAAGGAAGTAGATTCCCAAGTTCATCCATCACAATGTTGAAAATATTAGCAAGAAAAATGTTCCTTGATTTATCCCTTAATCATAGGAGGCAAAACGAGTTCCTTCTTGTGCATGACTGAAGTTCCTAAAAATTAGGAGATTCCCTATAAATTAGGTCAAATTCTTATAATTTAGGAATCAACCCCTAAAATTTAGGACGTGTTAGGATGCAGTTAACTAATGTGTTGAAACTGAAAGTCGAGTTGTTGATTTTCTAGTGTGAGTTGATTAAGGAAAAACACAAGTGATTAAGTTTCAAGTGGTTGACTTGAAATAGGATGAGTTACATGAGAAGTTAACTCATGCTAAGTCAATCAATCACAAAATCATTCCTTAATTAGAAAATTAACTACTTCTAACCATTTGAATTTCCTTTAAAAGGAGGAACAAAGGCACAAGCTTAATCATTGTTTTGGTGAGCACAAGTTGGTGAGAAAAAGGAAAAGGAAGCATAAGTTTGTATGTGGAGCTTGTAACAGGAAGAGTGTGCAAGAGATGCTTGTGCAAAAATTGGTAGATGGAAGCAAAGATCAATAGTCTTGTAAGGTTTTCACGGTTAGAACAAGCAGGGAAGACAAGTGTGTTTTTTGATTGAAACAATTATTTTGTAAGAGATCCACTGCTGCATTTTTTTCTATCAAAAAAATTGTAGAACAAGTAGACGGTTTTCTTAGTTGGGTTCTCTAGAATAAAATGTGTTTTGATACTGTGTGACTATGATTTTTTTAAATTGTAGCAAGAAAAGGCTTCATTTGACTCGTACCTTACTTAAATTAAGACTTTTGAATTTCCACTTCAATAGGATGAGTTGGAAAGTCGTTAGCAGGAGTGACATGGCCAAATCACTCAGTTAAGTTAGTCAATTCGAGTTGGTGGGCTAGTAGTAGATTTGTGTGCAAGTTGATGGCTAAGATCTAGCTATATAGGGGTGTTATCTTTCGTGAAAGTTAGTTATTTGAGCTATAGTATAAACTAGAGTTAGTATGAGTTCAGTTGAGTAGTTGTAACTATTGTTAACTCATTGAACTCTCAGTTAACTAGTCAATTTACTAAAAATAACCATAGTCATGCATGCAATTCGAGTTGCCTAGTGAAGTGGAGGGAAAAGGCACAATTGTAATTATATTGTATACTACTTCAAGTATACAAAGTTTGTGCATGCAGGTGAGCTTATTCTCTTGAGAATGCACATGAAAATAGGAGCTTTACCTATTATTTAGGAGCAGGAATTGTGTAAGGAAATAGGAGGAAGCAGGAGGTCTATTTTGGCTGAGTATTGGCCAGAGTAGAGTTAGGAGGAGATCAAAATTACAATGCAAATTGAGCTTCAAGCATTGATTAGTCACTGTAATTAATCATTATTCTTATCTGATATAATACAAATGGAGAAGGGTTTTTTCCTAGTTGGGTTCCTCGGTAAAAAGTTTGTGTGTTGTGATTGAATGATTGCGTGGGTTTCTATTGTTAGTTTTCCTTCCATAGAATTTAGTAGAAGAACTTGTGTCTATTGATTTTAGTAAGATTTCTTTAAGAGCTGAAAATTTTGAATTATTTCTACATGGTATCAGAGCTCTTGAAAACTACATAGAAGCTAGGTTCGTGATCATGTCTCAAAGAAATTTTGAATAACAAAGTTTGTGGTGAAAGTATTTAATTAGTCTAGGAACAATGTCTTTTAATGGATTTAGGCTTGAGTATGCATTAGAGGGAACTTCGAATTTGTATGCTTGGAAAGACATAATGGAAGTTGTGTTGGATGATAATGGAGTATTAGAGTACACAAAAATAGATATTCCAAAACCAATAACATCAGATGCACAACAACTGGCTCAGTAGAAGAAAGATACTACAAATGCCAAGAGGTATATCCTGGAGGGAGTCAGAGATGGCGTGGTTTCAAATTTTCATGGAAAGGAGACTTCTTATACAATGTAGAAAACTCTCACAAAGCTATTCGAAAGCAACAATCATGCTAGGAAGTCGAATTTGATAAACTAGCTAAGGAACACTCGAATGAATAAAAATGAAACTATTTTTCAATACCTATGCAGATTCACTCAGGTGAGAGATGAACTTGGAGGAGTTGGAGAGATTTTGCAACCATCTAATGTTGTGAGCTTAGCACTCCTTGGTCTTCCAAATTCCTGGCACAACTATCAATATGCAGTTAATGGAAGAGACAAGCTCCCAAATTGGGAGAGACTTTGGTCCGACTTGGTGCAGGAGGATATTAGAAGAAACACTAGAGTTGGAGTCGCATCGAGCATTGAGGAGGAAGAAAAAATTTCTTTAGTTGGGAAAGGAAATAAAACCAAAGGCAATAAGGCCAATGGAAATGTAGAATCCAACTAGAACCATAGCAAGAAGAAAGACTTCAGTAAATGTTGGGTGTGGAGCTTGATTATATTCCTAACTTAGAGGTTTTGTTTTAGCCTTGTCTGCATCCCAATTCCTAATGAGGCGGCACCGTCGCTCGTTTAACCACCATCAAGGGGGTCGAGGGTGGGGCAACGGTGACTTTTATGAGCCCCACCTTGGTAGGGGTTCAGAGGCAGTGACCCTGAAGTTAAAATAGATGAAAATTTTCCTTGTAAAATATTGTAATTTCGTAGTCAATCTAGGTTGTTTATTAGGCAGATGATCTCATGGTAGAAGTTATATTAATTTAGGGTTTTTTTGCTTAGAAGGAAACCCTTAGTTTATATGAGGGATTTGTATTACCACTGTGTATTATTATTATTATTATTATAAGTGAAAAAGAGAGAAGAGACTGTGAGGGAGCGAAGAGGAAATTACAACAGATATGTTGTAGGTTTTATCTCTTGATTTTGCTGGATAATATAGAAGGAAGGATAGGTTATTTCTTTGTGGACGTAGCCCAAATTGGGTGAACCACATATATTTTTGTCTCTCTTGTTTTATGTGTTTGTTTTTTCTGCAATATTTTATGTGTTTCATTGCTCTGTAATATATAATTTTTTAATAACTGGTATCAGAGTTGAAGGTCTATTTGGCTGATAAACTCACAAGAAAGAAGGGTTCCTAGTTTGAGTGGGAGAAATGGCAGAAGTTGGTAGGTTTAGGGTTGAGAAATTTAATAGCCAAAATTACCAGCAGTGGAAGATGCAGATGGAATATTATATGTATTAGAAAGATATGTACCTACCATTGAGGGGAAAATCAAAGAAGTTGACAAGTATGACAAATGAAGAATGAGATCTTCTCGACAAAAAGGCACTAGGAACAATACAAATGTATCTGGCAGTGTCAACGACATTCAAAATTTCAAAGGAAATGACAACAAAGGGTTTAATGTCAAGATTGGCCAAACTATATGAAAAACCCTCGGCCTCAAATAAGGTATTTATTATGAAGAGTTTATTTAATATGAAATTGTCAGGAGGTGGATCTGTTGCTAACCATTTAAATGAATTTAACACCGTTACTAGTCAGTTAAGTTATATAGGTGTAAATTTGATGACGAAGTTAGGGATTTGTTATTTCTGTGCTCATTGCGAGAAAGTTGGAATGAATTAGTTATGGCAATTAGTAACTCTGTCTGTAGATCTAGTACTTTAAAGTTTGATGATGTCATTGGTGCTATCCTTAGTGAGGAAATGCAATGGAAAAGATCGTGAGACATCAGGTAATGCTTTGACTGTAGATATTAGAGAAAGAAAAATGGAAAAAGGAAAGAGCCCAAGACATCACAATAAGTCAAGGAAAGGCAGATCCAAGTCCAGATCATGGATAGTGTGCTGGAAATGCAGGAGGAAAGGACACCTAAAGAAAAATTGCAAATCTTGCAAGGGAAAAGAAGGAGATGGAAAACAAGGGAACAATCATGAAGTGAATGTTACAGGTGATGTGTTGATTCTTTTTTTAGAAAATATTATTAATTCTTGGGTGGTAGATTCAGGGGCCCCATTCCTTGCCACACCTGATAGGTAACATTTTCATGACTATGTTCAAGGAGATTTCGGACAGGTTCTTCTGGGTGATGATGAACCCTGTAAAATCATTGGAATGGGTAAAGTTTTTATAAAATGGAAGAATGGAAACCAATGCCTATTGGGGGAGGTAAGACATGTTCCAAACTAAAGGAAAATCTAATTTCAATAGGACAGTTAGGTGGTGAAGGTTATGCGACTACTTTTACAGATAAAACTTAGAAGGTTACTAAAGGATCCCTGGTAATAGAAAAGGAGAAAAGGTTAGTAAATTGTATTTATGTAATGGTTTTTCTAATAATGTTAATGCTTTAACCTCCACAAGAGCAGATAAAACATTGTGAAATCATAGGCTTGGGCACATGAGTGAGAAGGGGATGTAGATTCTTCACTCATTTTTTTTTTACCAAGTTTGAAGCATATTGATTTGGATTTCTGTGAAAATTGTGTTTATGGAAAACAAAAGAAAGTCAAATTTCTCAGAGTTGGGAAGGAAGCAAAGAGAAAAAAATTAGAGATATTGCATACAGATGTATGGGGACCTGCTCAAGTCTCATCTCTCGGTGGATCTTGCTATTATGTTAGTTTTATTAATGATGCAACCAAAAAAACATGGATTTATTGTATTCAGAATAAATATGATGTATTTTATACTTTCAAGAAATGGAAAGCTTTGGTTGAGAGTTGGACAGGAAAGAACTTGAAGTGTCTCATATTAGAAAATGGAGGTGAATACTGCAACAAAGAGTTTGATAATCACTATTCAAAGCATGGAATTCGTAGAGAGAATATAGTTCCAGGAACACCATAGGAAAATGGTGTGTCAGAAAGGATGAATATGACACTCATGGAGTGTGTAAGGTGCATGACATTACATGCAAGATTGCCCTTACAATTTTTTGCAGATGTTGGTAATGTAAACATTAGACACATCATAAAGTGTTGGGTGAAAGATCTGTCGAAGTTCAAGTTGACACCCAATCATGTCTATAAGACTTAGTCAATCAGAAAGGCCTACCAACTCTTGATCATCCTTGCATGCTGCTTGTACGATTAAGAGAGAACGAAGACCTTTCTGCAGAATTGGGTGGTTGTGTTGGACCAGTTGGCGAATGAAGGAAGGCCATTCAACTGGTTAGATATGTTGTCTCTTCAACTGAAAGTGCATGTGACTAATACCTGGAATCCACCCAAGGATAAGCAAGCGATATTCTATATGTCCGCATACCTACTTGATGCAATTTGTGCCCAACATCAGTTTCCTGGCATGGGCTGGACATGGAAACCATCAAAGAATGTTGTGAACATTTATTGCAAGTTTCTTTATGAGTGTAGCTACCGAGGAGTCATGGCGAGGCTATTTGACCATTTCATCATCCCCGTTTATAAGTTGATATTTGAGCAGGATCCACATTTCATGTCCCAAGAAGCAATGCAGGCATTACTTAACATTACAGATTAGTATGCCTCCCTTGGTGGCACCTTCATCAGGATGTTTGGCAGAGAGAGCCTCCGCATGTGCTACCAAGGTTTGCCACAGATAATTTCGTCATGCAAGAGGTTGCATATCACATCTCCACAGGGTTACTAACATGACTGCATAGGAGGAAGAAGGCACCATGGTCTGCTCTTCATTTGCAGATTGGTTTGTACAAGATTAGGAGCTTGAAGGATGCGGGTGCCGAGGCTAAGGACTTAGAAAAGTTTGAGTTCGACACCAAGGACTACAATTCGTATGATCCCCACTGCATTTGCAAGAACCACTGTGCAAAGGTGTATTATCCATGGATCCATGAGACATTTCATTGGGAAGAGGAAGATCCTTGGAGGTACTGATACAACTCCTTTAGAACCAATGAATCGGTTAGCATGGATATAGAGTGGAAAGCTGCTCCACAGGTAGCAACATCAGAGGAAGCAACAACAATAGTAGTAGTGAGAAGTAAACTAGCACAAGGCAAAGGTAAGAGGAAGAATGTTGAGAACCCAGAGGTTGAGCAGAGCTACAAATTCAAAGAAGATCATCTCATCGAGAAAGAAGCTTTGGTAGTGGAGGAAAAGAGGAAACAACACATAAAGAGAGTAAAATTGATGATGAGAGAGAAGCAAAGGTTGGAGGATGCAGAAAGGAAGTTGCAAGAAATAAAGAAGAAGTTGAAAGAAGAGCAGGATCTAAGAATTAGAGAGAGAGAAGAGAAGTTGAAATAGGAACAAGAAGAAGAGAAAGGCGTGATGACAGAGAAAATTGTCCCCATACAGGTAGAAGAGTCTGAATAACTAGCAGATGAAGAAGAGGGTGAGCAGGTGTAGGTTTGGGAACTTGTTCAGTGGATTGAGAAAATGGTTGAAGCAACAAACATGGAGTTGGAACAAGAGCCACAAGAACAAGATACTGACCTCATGCCGAGAACATCTGAGGTCACCCCTCAGTCTCCACCACCTCCAGAATCAGAACCAGTCCTGAGTGAGCAAGTAGAAGTTGTTCTCCTTGATGATGATCCTGTGACAAATGTGTACAATCTATCATTTGATGAGTCACAACATAGTATTGTATAGGCATGGAGAAAACATCTCACAGATGATCACACGTCACCTGCACATATGGAGGAAAGGGTGGTTGTGCCAGATGTTAGAAAACATCCATCTGCCATGGTTGATGCCTCTAAGGCTTATGCAGAAGCCACGAGCTCAACTATTGAGTTCTTGTTAGCGGAGAATGATCAGATGATGAAGGACTTGAAAGAGACTAGGCATAGGGAAGAAAAATCTGCAGGATCTGCTATGGCAGAGATGAGGAAAGCAATACTTGCTGGAGTATTGACTCTAGAGACCACCATGTAGAACATTTATGATGAATTTGTTACCGTGCATAAGGCAGTTGTCCATCTATATGGTTTTCAGCAGCGGTGGATGAATATTTCCGAAACCCTCAAAGACATACATCCTGCCATTGCACATGTAAAGGAATGGAAAAGGAAATACAAGGGAGCCCCACTTTACTTGCACAAGATAATGAAGCCACATGCAGAGATAGACAAAGCACGGATCTGGATGTTGATCTAGAAATATGAGCAACTCCCTCCACTCATCAACACCATTGAGGCTTCCTATGCACGGTTGTTAAAGAGTCTGGATGTCATGGTGAGGACACACATGATCCCTTCAAGTAGTTCCCTCACTGAAGCCATTGAGAACAACCAAGTCCGTCTAGAGGTCGATAGGTACATGGAGCAATTGATGTGAGAGGCCACCAATGATGAATTACAACTGAGCACAGAAAACATGCATATGTACATCGGTGGTCCAACCACTCTTAGGAAAGTGTTGCACATTCTTTAAGATGAGTTTGACAAAGGTTCCAAGACCATATATCGAGAAGCCATGGAGGCAAGAGTCTGTTTCTAGAAAGACATGACTAAGCATTATGGGGACACCATAGCGCAATACCAAGCTTGGTATCAGTTTGTCACCGAACACCATCAAGAGGATGTTTCTGAGTTGGTCTTTCCCCAACCTTCTGAGTGATGATGTTTGTCTTATTAGGTTGACTCAAGCCTATTTTGTCCCACATGGGTATATGTGGAAATTGTATATTATTTGTAAATATATTGTAAGTGAAATTTCAAGTGTCATTAGTGGAATGTGAATAGTCACTATGTAATGTAAAGAGTTATTTGTGAAGGAGTTGAAGAGTCATGAGGGTAGTCAAAGAGTCAAAGGGGAATGCCAAGGGTCACCCCACCCTTTGTTATATATAGAACCTCATAACTAACATAAAATGGATTTTGGGAGCCAATTTTTTGGCTAGACTTAGGCTTAGAGAAGGCCTGGGAGTACTGTGACGAGCCTTGGCTTCTCCATAGCATAGAACGACTACACTTCTTTGGAGGAGTAGGCAGTGTTGACTATAATGTTCCACTATTAGGGCTAGTGGTTGTCAATGGTGTATGTATGGATGGAAATTTCACTTAATAATATAACTGAGCCAACATGTTTTCATGTATATGTTGTTATTGTAGTTCGACTATTCTGGTTACTTTAGCAATGTATGTTGTTTAACTTAAATTGGATTAACCTGTCACTTTGGTTTGTAGACTATTCCAATTCCAGCTTGTGATGTCATTCCACTTGTGTGTTCCTTTCAGGTTGCGTACTATTACAGGCTTTTAAGGGACACACTTTCTTTTCCCCTTTGTGTGTTATAACCCCCATGCATCTCACTTGACTCGTTGCAAGGTCACACACTTGCTTTCGACCAAAGTCATTATACTTACCTCTGTGCACTACAGTAGTCAAGGCACTACATTACCACCCACTATTGGGACTCATACTCCAAACGGCCTGACGTCTAGTTGGGACTTCCTACCGAGGAGATCCCCTTGAATGTTGGCGGGTCCAACACCGTCAACAATCTGTTATGTGAGAGGACTCATATTCCGACATTTGCACAAAGGAATTGTTTTAGGTTGCCATTGGTTGTTTACTTTTGTTATTTGAATATACCCTTTTCTTAATAAAAAAAAATTAGTATATCTTACATGCTTACTCAGCTACAATAGATTACAGTTCACTTTCCCTCCTTTATTCAAATTAGGAAGATACATTTACAAAGAATACAAATGTTTTGAACCCTCAAAACCACATACAATGAATCATCATATGCACGTAATCCTCACTCATTAATCCTTGTTCTAGGAGTTCAATCTCATTGTTCCCTTTATAGACACCCATAGGATTGATTGCCTTCTTCATTTGTATAGGTAACACTTCTTAGCTACCTTTCTAAACCTTCCTAATCCTTATATATGAGAGTACATGGTGTATCCTATTCAAGAGGTCAAAGGTACCTTTTACCAGTACCCATTTGAGTTAGGCCAACGAGTTGTTTACTCGTGTTAATTTAACAAGCAAGCAGAAGTTTGCCACATGGGGGAGACCGAGAAATTATCTACGCTGGTTGATGAGACCGTCATTACGTGTGCAAGTTGTGATATACTATATGAACAAAATGGATCATGCATAGTTTTAATCAATTTTATTGACGTTAACACTTACCAACACAAACGCATCAGACAATACATAAATATACGAATAATTTCACACAGTAATATAATTGTACATTCATCAGAACAAACCATGATCTACATTCTTATGGCCTCATTCCTACCTCAATTGACCATTTTCTCTATTGATCAAATTTACACTATTTGACCATTAGCCTTCTCTTAGATTTACATTGCATATATATAGCTAAACATAGATAGATATAATTTGGTTTTATATCCTATTCATTCTCCTAATATCACTCCTAAGATCCTACATCCTCTCAACCACAATCCTATTTAAATTCTTCCTATTAGAGCAAATTCAATTACATTCACACCTTCCATCCTAATCTTCTTCAAGATTCTAAAATAATAACTCACCCTATTTGAACCTCATAAATGTATCAATTTATTAGAATTCAATTTATTTACATAGAAGAATAAGAATTCTTCTCAAAATCAAGACCCCCTCTTGAAGTTTTTGTTCTCCAAAGTTGATTGTCTTGAAAGTTTTAATGCTCCTGCATCATACAACTTAGCAATAAAAGTCGATATAACCAAAGGCAGGTATTTTGATACCCCTTGTAGGTTATACTCTTGTAAAAACAATAGATGTTTTATTAAAATCATGAAATTATATGCCAACTCCATCATAGTAGTTGGTTAATTATTGGGCTATTGCGAAGAGACAGGTGAAAGGATTTCTGTGTATGATTTTATGCCTCATGGAACTCTTCATGGTAATTTGCATGAATGGTTTCCTCCTTTTAATTGGTATTTGAGATTGAAAATATCCATGTAAGTAGCATGGGGCACTAAATGCCTTCGCAAGGATGGATCATGTACAATCATCAAAAATATATTAAAGCATTCAATATACTTTTGGATGTAAAATAGGGAGCCAAGATTATATATTTGGGTTAATTATATAGAGAGTAAGAGGTCCACCTTTTCATATCTAGAAAATGGATGTCTATATTGATCTAGATTACCATAAGCCTAAACTTTTATTGAGTAGGTTGACATGTATAGATTTGGTGTGGGTGGAGATTCCAAGTAGAGGAAATCATATGATATAGATTTTGATCCACCTAACATTGTTAAATAGGCAATCATTCTAGAACATAGTGTGGATTTATCATGCGATGTAGAACCTTTTCTAAGAACGGATGATATTGTAGATATTTCTATTAGGAGTAACCCAAATGAAATACCAACCATATCAAATGTCGCTACATGGTTGGAGAAACTTGTTAAAACTATCTTATAGTAACACTTTTCTATCTCCATAATTATGAGCATTATTGATAAAGATTCTCACCTGAAAATTGGTTTTCGTCAGAAGCAAAGCCAACTAAGATTTTTTAGTCCAACAATCAAGTTCGAGCAACATGTCATCCACCTACTGTTGACATATTTCATTTTACTCTTCAGAATATTGTATCAGAAAGTTGCATCCTAGTGTTTTTCCTATTCTGTACAATTTGAGTGTTTGTGTTCATTATTCTTGATAAATCAAAAGAATTGCACTAGTTTTAAAAAATCAAGAAAAATACTCTATTATTATAACATTGAGATTGAGTCTACTATTTTATGTCTCAATAAGCAAGAACTCATAATATTTGTTGTTTTATGTCTCCGAGTTCAACTAGATCCCATGACCCAGCCTAAGGCCCTCCTTAGATAGTGAGTTTATTGAGAAACTAGATGTTGAGAGAATTAATAATATTTGTAAGCTTCAGTTAACTATAAGTGAGGTTGTTAGAGCATCTTGTATACTTTATTCATCTCCAACATTAATTCACTTCATAAATAAATAAAAAATAGTAAAGAGGAAACAAAGATCACAAATCATAATAAGAGACACAAATATTTAGGTCAGAGACCAAGGGAAAACCTCACAAGGGGGAAAAACCAAAAATAAGGATTCCTTTCTTAGAGATATATTGAACAATACATAAAGAAAATACATATACAAACCCAAGAGTGCATCCACAAGTTCTTAGGTCTCCTTTGTTAGTGTCTCAATCATGTTCAATAAGCGATGACCTTTTTCATTATATACATAAAACGAGACTACACCAGAAGAAGGCTTGTGATGGCAACATATACCTCGATCATGTGACAAAACCTTAGATCTCAACAACCTTCACAAGCGTGCCTTGAATCATAGTTCAAAATATGTCTTGGCCTACTTGTTTCTCCAACCAACATCTTAATATGTAAAGATCAATTCTTAGGCATCTCTAGGTCTTGAACTAGACTCAATCATATAGAGTGCCCTGGTATCAAGATAATAGATCTAAACATACTTTCTAGGTCTCGGCCTAGACTTCTTGGGAAAGAGTAGTGGTCTATAAGGACTAAATTATGGAGATATACTAGAGCTTCATTGCTCCTTTCTACATCAAGTCACGAAAGTAGTGATAATTGATGCCAATATGCTACATCTTGTCATCAAGCACTATATTCTCATATATCTCCTCAAAACAATACGACAAGAAAATGCTTCATTAGTCCCTACACACACTCCCATACACCCTACCTTAGTGGAAGTAGGTGCAACAAAAGAATAATTTATTCTTATCACAAGAGAGCCAAAACTAATCACTGGTTGTGATTTTTCTATCATCAATACTTTTGAGATAATTAGTGAATCCTTGCAACCCAATTGGCTGTCTGCACATGATGATCATAGGCTTAAAATATAATATTGATATCATTATTCCCTTTCCCAAGGGAAACTTTAGACTTCTAGTTCCAAATAGGGCATTAACCCAAGATTCTTCTTATCTAGTTCAACAACCAACTACCTCTTTCATTGCGCAGTTAAACACATAAGGAAGTAGATTCCTAGGTTCATCCATCACAATGTTGAAAATATTAGCAAGAAAAATGTTCCTTGATTTATGCCTTAATCATAGGAGGAAAAACGAGTTCCTTCTTGTGCATGACTGAAGTTCCTAAAAATTAGGAGATTCCCTATAAATTAGGTCAAATTCTTATAATTTAGGAATCAACCCCTAAAATTTAGGACGTGTTAGGATGCAGTTAACTAATGTGTTGAAACTGAAAGTCGAGTTGTTGATTTTCTAGTGTGAGTTGATTAAGGAAAAACACAAGTGATTAAGTTTCAAGTGGTTGACTTGAAATAGGATGAGTTACATGAGAAGTTAACTCATGCTAAGTCAATCAATCACAAAATCATTCCTTAATTAGAAAATTCACTACTTCTAACCATTTGAATTTCCTTTAAAAGGAGGAACAAAGGCACAAGTTTAATCATTGTTTTGGTGAGCACAAGTTGGTGAGAAAAAGGAAAAGGAAGCATAAGTTTGTATGTGGAGCTTGTAATAGGAAGAGTGTGCAAGAGATGCTTGTGCAAAAATTGGTAGATGGAAGTAAAGATCAATAGTCTTGTAAGGTTTTCACGGTTAGAACAAGCAGGGAAGACAAGTGCGTTTTTTGATTGAAACAATTATTTTGTAAGAGACCCACTACTGCATTTTTTTCTATCAAAAAAATTGTAGAACAAGTAGACGGTTTTCTTAGTTGGGTTCTCTAGAAAAAAATGTGTTTTGATACTGTGTGACTATGATTTTTTTAAATTGTAGCAAGAAAAGGCTTCATTTGACTCGTACCTTACTTAAATTAAGACTTTTGAATTTCCACTTCAATAGGATGAGTTGGAAAGTAGTTAGCAGGAGTGACATGGCCAAATCACTCAGTTAAGTTAGTCAATTCGAGTTGGTGGGCTAGTAGTAGATTTGTGTGCAAGTTGATGGCTAAGATCTAGCTATATAGGGGTGTTATCTTTCGTGAAAGTTAGTTATTTGAGCTATAGTATAAACTAGAGTCAATATGAGTTCAGTTGAGTAGTTGTAACTATTGTTAACTCATTGAACTCTCAGTTAACTAGTCAATTTACTAAAAATAACCATAGTTATGCATGCAATTCGAGTTGCCTAGTGAAGTGGAGGGAAAAGGCACAATTGTAATTATATTGTATACTACTTCAAGTATACAAAGTTTGTGCATGCAGGTGAGCTTATTCTCTTGGGAATGCACATGAAAATATGAGCTTTACCTGTTATTTAGGAGCAGGAATTGTGCAAGGAAATAGGAGGAAGCAGGAGGTCTATTTTGGCTGAGTATTTGCCAGAGTAGAGTCAGGAGGAGATCAAAATTACAATGCAAATTGAGCTTCAAGCATTGATTAGTCATTGTAATTAATCATTATTCTTATCTGATATAATACAAATGGAGAAGGGTTTTTTCCTAGTTGGGTTCCTCGGTAAAAAGGCTGTGTGTTGTGATTGAATGGTTGCGTGGGTTTCTATTGTCAGTTTTCCTTCCATAGAATTTAGTAGAAGAACTTGTCTCTATTGATTTTAGTAAGATTTCTTTAACAGCTGAAAATTTTGAATTATTTCTACATGGTATCAGAGCTCTTGAAAACTACATAGAAGCTAGGTTCGTGATCATGTCTGAAAGAAATTTTGAATAAGAAAGTTTGTGGTGAAAGTATGTAATTGGTCCAGGAACAATGTCTTTTAATGGATTTAGGCTTGAGTATGCATTGGAGGGAACTTCGAATTTGTATGCTTGGAAAGACATAATGGAAGTTGTATTGGATGAAAATGGAGTATTAGAGTACACAAAAATAGATATTCCAAAACCAATAAGATCAGATGCACAACAACTAGCTCAGTAGAAGAAAGATACTACAAATGCCAAGAGGATTATCCTGGAGGGAGTCAGAGATGGCGTGGTTTCAAATTTTCATGGAAAGGAGACTGCTTATGCAATGTAGAAAACTCTCATAAAGCTATTCGAAAGAAACAATCATGCCAGGAAGTCGACTTTGATAAACTAGCTAAGGAACACTCGAATGAATAAAAATGAAACTATTTTTCAATACCTATCTAGATTCACTCAGGTGAGAGATGAACTTGGAGGAGTTGGAGAGATTTTGCAACCATCTAATGTTGTGAGCTTAGCATTCCTTGGTCTTCCAAATTCCTGGCACAACTATCAATATGCAGTTAATGGAAGAGACAAGCTCGCAAATTGGGAGAGACTTTGGTCTGACTTGGTGCAGGAGGATATTAGAAGAAACACTAGAGTTGGAGTCACATCGAGCATTGAGGAGGAAGAAAAAATTGCTTTAGTTGGGAAAGGAAATAAAACCAAAGGCAAGAAGGCCAATGGAAATGTAGAATCCAACTAGAACCATAGCAAGAAGAAAGACTTCAGCAAATGTTGGGTGTGGAGCTTGATTATATTCCTAACTTAGAGGTTTTGTTTTAGCTGTGTTTGCATTCCCAATTCCTAATGAGGCAGCACTGTCGCTTGTTTAACTACCATCAAGGGGGTCGAGGGTGGGGCAACGGTGACTTTTATGAGCCCCACCTTGGTAGGGGTTCAGAGGCTGTGACCCTGAAGTTAAAATAGATGAAAATTTTCCTTGTAAAATATTGTAATTTCGTAGTCAATCTAGGTTGTTCATTAGGTATATGATGTCATGGTAGAAGTTATATTAATTTAGGGTTTTTTCATTAGAAGGAAACCCTTAGTTTATATGAGGGAATTGTATTACCACTGTGTATTATTATTATTATTATTATAAGTGAAAAAGAGAGAAGATACTGTGAGAGAGCGAAGAGGAAATTACAACGGATATGTTGTAGGTTTTATCTCTTGATTTTGCTGGATAATATAAAAGGAAGGATAGGTTATTTCTTTGTGGATGTATCCCAAATTGGGTGAACCACGTATATTTCTGTCTCTCTTGTTTTATGTGTTTGTTTTTTGTGCAATATTTTATGTGTTTCATTGCTCTGTAATATATATTTTTTAATAACTGGTATCAGAGTTGAAGGTCTATTTGGCTGATAAACTGACAAGAAAGAAGGGTTCCTAGTTCGAGTGGGAGAAATGGCAGAAGATGGTAGGTTTGGGGTTGAGAAATTTAATAGCCAAAATTAACAGCTGTGGAAGATGCAGACGGAATATTATATGTATTAGAAAGATATGTACCTACCATTGAGGGGAAAATCAAAGAAGTTGACAAGTATGACAAATGAAGAATGAGATCTTCTCAACAAAAAGGCACTAGGAACAATACAAATGTGTCTGGAAGTGTCAACGACATTCAAAATTTCAAAGGAAATGACAAAAAAGGGTTTAATGTCAAGATTGGCCAAACTATATGAAAAACCCTCTGCCTCAAATAAGGTATTTATTATGAAGAGTTTATTTAATATGAAGATGTCAGGAGGTGGATCTGTTGCTAACCATTTAAATGAATTTAACACCATTACTAGTCAGTTAAGTTCTGTAGGTGTAAATTTAATGACGAAGTTAGGGATTTGTTATTTCTGTGCTCATTGCCAGAAAGTTGGAATGACTTAGTTATGGCCATTAGTAACTCTGTCTGTAGATCTAGTACTTTAAATTTTGATGATGTCATTGGTGCTATCCTTAGTGAGGAAATGCAATGGAAAAGATCGTGAGACATAAGGTAATGCTTTGACTGTAGAGATTAGGGAAAGAAAAATGGAAAAAGGAGAGAGCCAAAGACATCACAATAAGTCAAGGAAAGGCGGATCCAAGTCCAGATCATGGATAGTGTGCTGGAAATGCAGGAGGAAAGGACACCTAAAGAAAAATTGCAAGTCTTGCAAGGGAAAAGAAGGAGACGGAAAACAAGGGAACAATCATGAAGTGAATGTTACAGGTGATGTGTTGATTCTTTTTTTAGAAAATATTATTAATTCTTGGGTGGTATATTCAGGGGCCCCATTCCTTGCCACACCTTATAGGAAACATTTTCATGACTATGTTCAAGGAGATATTGGACAGGTTCTTTTGGGTGATGATGAACCCTGCAAAATCATTGGAATGGGTAAAGTTTTTATAAAATGGAAGAATGGAAACCAATGCCTATTGAGGGAGGTAAGACATGTTCCAAACTAAAGGAAAATCTAATTTCAATGGGGCAGTTAGGTGGTGAAGGTTATGCGACTACTTTTACAGATAAAACTTAGAAGGTTACTAAAGGATCCATGGTAATAGAAAAAGGAGAAAAGGTTAGTAAATTGTATTTATGTAATGGTATTTCTAATAATGTTAATGCTTTAACATCCACAAGAGCAGATAAAACATTGTGAAATCATAGGCTTGGGCACATGAGTGAGAAGGGGATGTAGATTCTTCACTCCTTTTTTTTTTACCAAGTTTGAAGCATATTGATTTGGATTTCTGTGAAAATTGTGTTTATGGAAAGCAAAAGAGAGTCAAATTTCTGAGAGTTGGGAAGGAAGCAAAGAGAAAAAAATTAGAGATATTGCATACAGATGTATGGGGACCTGCTCAAGTCTCATCTCTCGGTGGCTCTTGCTATTATGTTACTTTTATTAATGATGCAACAAAAAAAACATGGATTTATTGTATTCAGAATAAATATGATGTATTTTATACTTTCAAGAAATGGAAAGCTTTGGTTGAGAGTTGGACAGGAAAGAACTTGAAGTGTCTCATGTTAGAAAATTGAGGTGAATACTGCAACAAAGAGTTTGATAATCACTATTCAAAGCATGGAATTCGTAGAGAGAAGATAGTTCCAGGAACACCATAGGAAAATGGTGTGTCAGAAAGGATGAATATGACACTCATGGAGTGTGTAAGGTGCATGAGATTACATGCAAGATTGCCCTTACAATTTTTTGCAGATGTTGTAGATACTGCAATTCATCTAATAAAGAGAGGGTCTTCAAGTTCGTTGGGTGGTGGTATTCCAGACAAGGCATGTCTAGGTAAAAAGGCAAACTACTCATTTTTAAATACTTTCGGTTTTGAAGCCTTTGTCCACATTAATAAATAAAATAGAACAAAGCTTGAGGTAAAATCAAAGAAATGTACCTTTATTGGATATGGTGTTAATGATTTTGGTTATCACTTATATGATTACAAAAATAAAAAAGGCATTAGAAGAAAATATGTCATATTCAATGAAAAGTTCTTGTATAAGGATCAAATGCAGGAAACGAAATAGGAAAATGAAAACAAAGAATACACAGTGTTTGATGAGATCATAGAAAAAGTAAAGGTGCCCAATAATCATAATGATCAGTAGCCACAACAACAACAACAACCACAACAACAACGTGAACTTCAAACACTTGAAATTGGTGTTAGAAGATCTACCAGGATAAGTAGACCCCCTGAACGGTACTCTCCTTCACTATATTATGTATTGTTGAATGGTTCTGGTGAACCTAAATGTTATGAAGAAGTAATGCAGGTAGAAACCGGGAAGAAGTGGGAGATGGCCATGAAAGAAGAGATAGACTCCTTGGTACATATCCAGACTTGGGACTTAGTCAGGTTGCCTGTAGGTAAAACAACATTTTAGAACAAATGAGTTTACAGGTTGAAGGAAGAAGATGGAGGTAGAAAGAGGTGCAAGGCTAAATTTTTTGTGAAGGGGTTTGCACAAAAGAAAGGTATAGACTTTGATGAAATATTTTCCCCTGTTGTTAAAATGACTTCAATCATAACTATTTTAAGTCTAGTAGCAGTAGAAGATTTGCATCTGGAGTAGTTAGATGCAAATACGACCATTCTCCATGGATATTTGGAGGAAGAGGTCTATATGCATAAACCACAAGGATATGAGGTTAAAGGGGAGGAGAATTTTTTGTGCAGGTTGAAGAAGAGCTTGTATGGCTTAAAATAGACTCTAAGGTAATGGCATCTAAAATTTGACATGCTTATGCCTGAACAAGGTTATACTAGATGTAACTCTCACTATTGTGTTTATATTAAAAAGCAAAATTATGACAACTATATTATATTTTTATTGCATGTAGATGGCATGCTTGTTGTAGGGTCTAACATGCAAGAAATAAATGTGCTCAAAGGAAAATTGGCAAATTAATTTGCAATGAAGGATTTCAGTGTTGTAAAACAAATCCTTGGTATGAGTATAACTAGAGATAGGAAAAATCACAAATTAACTTTGTCTCAGAGTGAGTAGATACAAAAGGTGTTGAAAAGATTTAACATGCAAAATCAAAAACCAGCTAGTACACCTTTGGCTAGCCATTTCAAACTAAGTAAGGAGATGTGTCCCAAGACGTAGGAAGAGATGGATTATATGTGTAAAGTTCCATATGCATCAACAGTTGGAAGCTTAATATATGCAATGGTTTGCACAAGGCCTGGTATTGCACATGTAGTGGGAGTTGTAAGCAGGTACATGAACAATCTAGGAAAAGAACATTGGATGGCAGTGAAGTGGATTCTCAGGTATATGAGAGGTACCACAAATCGAGTTTTATGCTTCGGTGGTTCGAACATTGCTTTACAGGGATATGTTGATGCATATATGGTAGGTGATAGAGATAAGAGGAGGAGCATCACAAGATATGTGTTTATTGTAGGTGGAACAATTGTCAGTTGGTTTAAAAAAATGAAAAGTGTTGTTGCAATTTCAACAATGGAAGCAGAATATGTTGCTGCTACAGAGGCTAGTAAATAAATGATTTGGTTGCAAAGGTTCATGGATGAATTGGGTAAGAAGCAGGAGATGGGAAGGTTATATAGTGACATATAGAGTGTCATTCATATTGAAAAGAAATCAACATTTCATTGCAAGACTAAATATATAGAACTCAAGTACCATTTCATATGGTCAGTGTTGGAAGATGGATAGTTGAAGCTGGAAAAGATACACACTAGCCAGAATCCAACAGATTAACAAAAGTTGTAACCAAGGAGAAACAAAATTTTGCTTAGTTTCAATTGGTCTTCAAGTATGATGGTGAAGATGAGAAACAACTAGGTCCAAATGGAGTCATTGTCCAGTAAGTGAATCAATGATGGAATTTATATAATCAATCTCCAAGTGGGAGATTGTTGGGTGTGGAGCCTGGTTATCTTCTTGACTCAAAGGTTTTATTTCATCCATGTCTAGATCCAAGTACCTAATGGGGCAGCGACGCCACCCATTTAATAAATGTCAAGAGGGGGGGGGGGGGGGGGGGGCGAAGACAACTTTTATGAGCCCTATGCTGGCGGGGGTTCGAGGAAAACACCCCTAAAGCTAAAAATAGATGAAAAATTTCCTTATCAAATATTGTAATTTCATAGTCAATTTGGTTCGTTCATTAGGCGAATGAGCTGATGGTAAAAGTTAGGTTAATTTATGGTTTTTTGCCATAGAAGGAAACCCTCAGTTTATATGAGGGAATTGTATTGCGGTTGTGTATTATTATTATTATGAGCGAGAAAGAGAGAGGAGACTATGAGAGAGTGAAGAGGAAATTACAACATATCTATTGTAGGTTGTATCTCTTCATTTTGTTGGATAATATAAAAGGAAGGACTGGTTGTTTCTCTGTGGATGTAGCCCAAATTGGGTGAACCACATATATCTGTGTCTCTCTTATTTTATGCATTTTTTATGTTTGTATTTTCACAATAATTTGTGTTTTATTACTCTATAATATATAAATTTATAATAGTAAAATTAGATGCTTTCATTTCCATGAGTATGGACATTATCCAACCAAGTGTCCACATAACAAATCTAGTAAGAAGCTTGCAACAACAACAAGAGGATATGCTCGCACATCACAATTCGAGTTGGATTTCACCATCATTTCTTGCATGGCAAGAACTGTTTGAGGTAGTGTGTGGTACTTAGACTCTAGTAATTCATTTCATATGATAGGAAATAAGGAGTTCTTCAACAACTTAGAGGAGAAAGACCTACAATTACACATAGATCTTGGAGATGATGGAAGATAAAGTACCAAAGGGATTGACACTTCCACCTTTAAGAGGGATTGAGGCTCCCATGTTCACCTAAATAATTTAATGTATGTGTCTGGTCTGAAGAAAAATCTAGTTTCTGTAGTTGTACTTGAGGATAGAATATATGATGCGATGTTCAATGTAGGGAAGGCATATTTGAAGCATGTTTCTATTGGAAAGGTTAAGCATATAAGTGTTAGGATTAAAAATATGTACAAGTTGGAGGTTGATGCATGTGGTGCATTGAATAACAAGGAAAAACCTATTTAGGGACGAGATTTTGGAGAGCTCTGGCATAGGCACATGGGACACCTACACCATAGAGCTTTGAAAATAATGCATCATAGAGCTTTGATCAACATGATGTTTTCAAGGGATGCTCTCTTATAAAATATGTTAAATCATCCTTCTAGGCCCAAGATAGAAGAGCTTGATCCATCTTTGAGTGAGTTCGCTCAGATGTGTGTGGACCATTTTCCATAGTCTCAACTGCCAAACACATGTATTATGTGGTCTTCATAGATGATTTTTCCTGCCAATTTTGGATCTATTTCATGAAGAAGAAAGATTAGGTTTATTCAAAGTTTTTTGAATTTAAATCCTTAGTTAAAAATGAGACTTGAAAGAAAATTAAATGCCCAAGAAGTGATAATGAAGGAGAGTATGTGTGTAATGCCTTCAAAGAATTATGTGCCACGGAGGCTATTAGAAGGGATTTGATTGCAGCCCACAACCCACAAAAAAATGGGGTTGTAAAGAGGAAAAATAGAAGTATTTTAGGAGCTACTAGAGTTATGTTGCATGACCAGGGATTGCCACTATCCCTATGGTTAGAAGCTTACAACACAACTAGTTACTTGTGGAACAGGAGCCATCACAAAATTCTTGGAATGATTACACCTAAAGAGGCTTTCTGTGGGAGTGTTACACTGAAATTTGTCACCATGACTATCTGCAGTTAATATGGCTCCATCAATAGTCATATTATCCTCCTTGTCAAGCCTTATACCTCTGCTCTCCATGTCAAACTTCAAAAAAGAGAGAAAGTCATTAAAAAACATGTTTATCTCTGGGTACGCAGGTTCTCTCTACCTTGCCTGCGTGTACGCATCCCAAGCTCATTGTACCTGCGTACTTGTACGCTCTGTAAGTCAAGGGATGGGTGCGTACTCCTGTAAAGGTCAAAAGGCGTGAGTTTCATCTTAAAAAAAGTTACTTGTGGTCACTTCTAGAGCTTTCTAGAAGAGTGTTTGACGTGTATTGAGCGCCTCCAGATGGTTCATGCATCCCTATGATAGAGGAACTTATCCCATCAAGAGAGGAGCTACCCCATCCAAAGAGGGAGTATCCCATTGATGTTGGACCTGAATAACTTCCTCTAGAACACTATAAATACAGGCATTGGGCCAAAGGAGGGGAGGTTGAAAGCTGAACATTCCAAAGGGTAGATGCTGCTGGAATTAGGACTTCCATTGTAAGCTTGTGAGGAGAGATTATCATCCTTTCTTGTTTCATTTGGAAGTGGGTGAGCTTGTCAAAGTAGAGGAAAACTCTTGCTGGACCTTGGGAGGAACTTGCACAACACCAAGGCTCAGGTTGTAATGGTTTCTTTTTTGTTTCCTTAATACAAATAAGTCCATTCTTCTTAATGATTTGTTGTTAATGAATTGTTTCATATACTCCTTGGTCTATAAGTTGAATATGCTTTGTTTTATGGAATATTCAGGTGTTATGTAATCGTTTGATTGTTAGTGTATGCAGGTTTCAAAGTGAAGGAGGAGCTCATCTGGATCAGCGAGGCTGGACTGCTACAACAAGCGTTGGACTTGAGGTAGGATCAAAAAACACTCGGTTTCTCATAGAATAATGTATTTTTAGAGAAGGATTTCTCTTAATTGTCTTGTTTGTCACTAGAGAGTCTTAGACTCCTAGGGAGGTTAGTTTTGTCCGCAAAAATAACTCTTTCTGCATGACAGTGAGGAAGAAAAATGTATCCCACTTTCACATTTTTGGATCCATATTATATTGTCATGACTCCAAATATAGCAAGAAAAATTTGGATCCCATTGTAGAGAGGGGGATCTTTGTGGGCTATTATGAGAAACCTCCTATTTAATATGTGTACATACCCTCACTCAGGATGACTATTATGAGGAGGGATGTGATATTTTATGAGGAGAAATCCATGAGGATCTATCTAGAGTGAAAGCTAAGAATACCACCAAAGGATGAGCCTCAGTCAAATCCAAAGAGTCAGATCTTTCTCAAAGAAAATTGGACATTCCGGGAGGATGATGTAGAGTAGCCACATTTGGAGGACCAGGGAGTAGGCCAAGTGGAGGCCCCCACTCACATATAGCCTTCCAAATAAATGAGGAAGATTACCATGATTACGAAAGTCTTCTCATGTTAGTTTTCTATGTGGATGCTTTGATACTGATAGGAGATGACTAGTTGATCCAGTCTTCCAAGGAGGACCTTGCAAGAGAGTTCAAGATGAATGATATGAGTTTGATACACTACTTCCTTAGCTTGGAGATGTGGCATGGAGATGGAGATATATTTTTTGGATAGGGCAAGCACACCTCTGAAATCCTTCAGAGATTCCATATGTAGGATTGCAAATCCATGGATACTCCTCTAAGTACTAACTAGAGAAAAGAGGATGATTCTACAAGGGAGGCAGTAGATGGCACTACCTATGGATAATTAATGGGGTCCTTGATGTAATTGGTGAACACAAAGTCCAATTTTTTTTTGCAGCGAACCAACTTAGTTAGTTAATGATGAAGCCCACCAAGCTTCACTCTGAAGCAAAAAAAACATTTACTAAGATACCTCAGAGGCACAACAAACTGTGGTTTATGGTACTGGAAGACTGATGTCGTGAAACTCTAAGGCTTCATATATGCATGTTTTGTAGGGAGTCCCTTAGATAGAAAGAGCACATTGGGGGCAATCTTCAGTGTTAAGAACACTTTCTTGGTACAACAGGAAACAAATATCTGTAGCACTCAACTCAGCAGAGGCCGAATAAATGGCTAGTAGTCAAGCAACATGAAAATCTATTTGGATCAGGAAGATCTTGGTTGGTCTATTCAGTCAAGGGATGGAGACTACATTGATCCATTATGACAATCATAGTTGTATAAAACTCTCTGAAAATCCAGTGTTTCATGATAGGTCCAAGCCTATAGACATAAGGTACCATCACCTAAGAGATTGTGTGCAAAGGGGGATTGTTATGTTACAGTACATTCCTATAGAGGAGTAGGATTAAAACATATTGACAAAGGCTTTGTCAAGTGGAAAGTTCAATTTCCATAGGATTAGGATTGGGGTTTTTCCAAATCCTTTTCTTGCTAAGAGAGAGTGTTAAATTGTAGCAAGAAAAGGCTTCATTTGGCTTGTGCCTTAGTCAAATTAAGAAAATTTAATTTCCACTTTAGCAGGATGAGTTGGCAAGTAGTTGATATGAGTGACATGGGAAAATCACTCTATTAATTCATTCAATTCAAGTTGGTGGGCTAGTAGTAGAGTTGTGTGCAAGTTGGTGGCTAAGATCTAGCTATATAGAGATGTTATGTTTAGTTAAAGACAATTATTTGAGCTCTAGTCTAGAATAGAGTCAGTATGAGTTCAATTGAGTAGTTGTAATTGTTGTTAACTCACTGAACTCTCAGTTAACTAGTAAATTTACTAAAACTAGCCCTAAACATTCATGCAATTTGAATTTTATCGTGAAGTGGATGGAAAAGACATAATTGTAGCTATATTGTATACTATTTTGTGTGTACACAGTTTTTGCATGTAGGTGAGATTATTCTCTTGGAAATGCACATGAAAATAAGGTCTTTCCATATACTTTAGGAGTAGGAATTGTGCAAGGAAATAAGAGGAAGAAGGAGGCCTACTTTGGCTAAGTATTGGCCTGAGAAGAGTCAGTAGGAGATCAAGTTGCAGTGTAGATTGAGCTTCAAGCATTGAAGAAATCATTGTAATTGATCATTGTTCTCATATGATATAATAAAAATATACAAGGGGTTTTTCCTAGTTGGGTTCCCCGGGAAAAGATTTGTGCATTGTGATTGAATGTTTCCATTTGTTTCTATTGTTAGTTTTCCTTCTGCAGAACTTAGTAGAAGAAATTTTTGCCTATTGATTTCAGTAAGGTTTCTTTAGTTGTTGCATATTTCTAGTTATTTCTATAGATTTATTTATGTTCCTATTCTGCTGTAAAGTTTAGTAGAGAAATTTTATGTTTATATGAAAATAAATTATATTTTAGATTGTTCATATTAGTAGATCATAATTTTGTGGATTTTCTATAGTAAAACTAGGTTTTTTTCATATTGAAACAATTATTTTGTAGGAGATCTATTGCTCAGTTTTTTCTTCAATAAATTTCTCAATAACAAGCAATGGGGTTTTCCTAGTTGGGTTCCCTAGGAAATTCTATGTTGTTGAAATGTGTAATTGTGCTTTTATTTATGTTCTTATTCCGTTGCATCTAGTAGAGAAATCCTGTATTTATTTGAGAATAAATTATATTTTAGATTGCTCATGTTAGCATATCTGAATTTTTTCTACAGGTCAAGAACCAACTCCCTCTTTCATTAGGGAGTCAAAAACATAAGGAAGCATATTCCCAGGTTCATTCATCACAACCTCTATATGGAGGTTGGAATTAGTTTTAATAAGCCTTGATAGCTATGCATAAAATTTGTCAATTAGAGGGTCTCATGAATTCAACAAAAAATACTTTTTCAAGTAGATATCCATGGACATACAATCCATAATGTCAAATCTCGACAAGGCTCATAGAAATGAATAAATTACATTATTCAAAAGATACAATGGTCTTTAATGCTTTAGTCTTGTTGATTATGCCTGCTCCCTCTGAGAGTAATGCTCATAGCACACATGTAACCTTGTTATAATTTTCTTCCATCGGGAATTCCTTAAGATGTTCTTGCAATTCATATTAGGAGGCCAAGGAAGAAGAAATTCATTTACCAAAATAAGAGACTGAAAATAAAGGCAATTACAATAATAATCAAGAAAGTAAACAATAAGTTAGCTCTTCCTTGCATTAACATCATCCATATTAGCATAATGGAACTAGGGTTTCTATAAGAAATGACCCTAGGGCCTAACCCATAATACCTATCCCTAATCCTTATGGTTTACACTAATCAACTAGGGTGTTTTATCCAAACCCTAGAGTCATAGTTCTATGGTTTTATCCATCAACCCTAGAATTTTCTTGTTTTCACACACTTAGGGTTTATAAACTCTAAAATTACAAACCCTATATATTCAACCTAGGTATTCAATATTGATTTCCCAAAACCATAGGGTTTTGCTAAGACATGCAACCATTAAACCCTAGATCCTCACAAGAACAATATGCGTTATACAACAAAATAAATATTATAACTTTATCACACAAAAATAATTTAATAAAGAGTTCAAATGTTAGATCAAGTTGTACCAATTAGGGCATAAGTCAGGAAAACACTCTTACAGAGTAATTAGAAGAACAACATGACTATGCCAAGGATTTCAATACCATTGGTTCTTTCATTATTCCACCAGCAATAATACTTCCTTAATCCTTTTATCTAAAAGATAAAAAATCAAGCTTAACGTCGTATCTTCAAGTTCATTTAATGACTATAAACTCTAGACATAAAAAAATATTCACTATTGAATTTCTTCCTCTATCCTAGGATTTAGTGTATAAACCTTAGAATTGTCTTTAAACATTTAGAATGGTTAGGGTTTGAAATTGGTTGGTTGGAGTTTTGATTCCAAACCCTATACTTACATCACTTAGTTCTAGGGTTCCAAACCCTGGTAATGCTCAATATTGCACAACTTTCTCCGTCCTATGTTTCAACCCTTAGGTCCTTGAGGCCCTTTCTAGGGTTACAAAACCTAAACACACACAACCCCAGGAATGGCTCAATATTTGCTTCCAAACTGTATGTACAAATATCAATCTGGTTCATTTAAGAAGATGTATTTTATCAACGAGGAGTTATCATCATGGAGAAAGAGTGACATCATCAAGAATAACTTATTTAATGTTGTTGATGATTCTTTACTTACTAAGATATTTTGCTTACTAATCCAAAGTACTCAAAACTTTATGGCTTATATATTTTTAAACTAAGCAGGAAAAAATACCAATTTGCTCAAAATTAATAGATTGTTTTCCAAGTCCTAGTCAAAATCCTACTTTATCAAGCCACATAACATCCTACATTAGGGTATAAACTGGGTTTGCGTATTTTAGTGTTGTTTGAATCATAATGCCACCTTCAACTAGTATAATGATGTTGGGATTTTAGACTATACAAAGCTATTTACTGAGATCATTTGGCATAATATGCATGTGAAAGAAAACAAAACTAAATGAAGGAAAAAAAAGAGAGGGAGGTACTTATGCCAATAAGATATGGTGATGAGAGATAACAATTTGGAGGAAGGATTGAGTACAAATAATTTAATTCATACAAGACCACATAAGTTCTGTGGCATGTGAGAGTCTTTACTTGCAAAATCATGGAATTTTGTGTTTTTGTTTCTCAACATGTTGTATTCATGGTATTTACAACAACTCTTATGTTTGCAAGCCTAACACAGTCAGTGGAATTCAATGATCTCATTTCCTGGTATGTAATAATTTTAATTTCTAGTGTAGTGATTTCAAGGAGGGATTTTTTTTTAAAGTTGTCTGTGATATTAATCAAATTGGTTTTTCAGTGAGCATGGAATTGTATCATATACGATCTTTTGATATGAAATTTTACTAAGAGATAGTGATATAATAAATATTTCTTATTAGATGAAACTGGTAAAAATGAAATTTCCAAGCCTATACCATATATTTTTTATATATTAAATTTTAATAAATGATGGTAATATTGTAAAAGAAAAATATTAGATCAAATTGGAAAAAAGACAAACTAGGAGAACATCAAGATGTGAGCGATAATTGAGAAGTCTACAACAGAGCTATAGCTATGCCATAGAAAAATCTACTTCTCAATTATTTTTAACAGTGCCAACTTAATTTAGAAATACATGTAATACCAAGTATATCTCCACAAATTAAAATTTTGGTCTTTCCCAAAGACTTACAAAAATATCAACAACATTATCAATATTCTCTTCTTGATTTTCCATCAAGGCCTCCCTTATGGTTATTCCTTTCATTCTTTTTCATGAGTGGCTTCTCTTTGCTTGGTCTCAAAACTAAAACTCAATTTGGCTTCTTCATTGTGGCCCTCATCCTTGAACTTTGTAGCTCCTTCCTTTAGAACATGCAAAACTTGATTGTTGATATTCATATAAAAAGAAATTCATCTACCAGGATACATTACTTGCCAACCTATAAGGTTCATCAACCTGTTAGGCTTCCCCTTACTCATAACTTGGTCCCAAAAATTATGAGATTGATATACTCTTCCCATTTTAATTGAAAATTCATCTACTTTGATTAGCATATGGGTAAACCTTACCACATCCATACCTACCATGGTAATTTATTCCACAAATTGAAATAGCATCCTCTCTATGCATGAGAGGGGACCACAAAACATGATTAGATAGGCTACCATGCTGCAACATGCCTACGTGAAAAATAAGGCTTCTAGCTAACATGAGGGATGAAATCTACCCATCACCGGGCTTTACAACCTGAACCAATTTAGAACAATTGTTAACCTTTAAAGCCTCTAAAAAATTGTTAACCTAGCATTATCTATAATGGGAAAAAAGGGGAATAACACAAGAAAATCCAGTCACTCATGAGAAGAAAGGATTGAGAGGAAATCCCTAACGGACTTGAAAAAACATCATGTGATGGTTAGGTTAAAGCACCATACTACAACAACAAAGATGTAGAGAGTGGAATCACCACTCAATTTAAGTGAAAATCTAAAAGATTGTAGCAGTTGAAGAGAAAAGGGAAAGAGGAAATACAGACACTAGATTACTTATTGTTTTAAGGTTTATTATCAAATATAGGGATATGGATAAAATTAAGGAATTTCTAGTTCATAAGAAACTAAAAATGTGAGAGAAAACTAATTAGGTTTAATTTACTAGTCTCATTTGATAAGTTGATTCAACATAATTGTTGTATATGATAAAAACGAGGGAACAAAGGAGCTCACTTGAAAAATGATTTTTTATATCTTGGATTTACTTGGGATAAAGATAAGTTATGTAGAAGGATTTTAATAGATATTTCCTTAACAATAACAACCTTACACATGTTGCTACATCGTCTTGTAGAATATGCATGGTCATAATCTCTAATACAATGTAATAAGACACCTTGGTGATAACATATCAAATACTAAAAATAAAATAAAATAGAAAATAAAATTAAGTGATATATGGTGACCTAAATATCTCCTCATGAGTTGATATCTCCCTCACCTAAGTTATGTTATACCCTCCCTTAAAGTAGAAAATTTGAATTTTCAAAGGTATTAGATTGGGTAAAGGTAATGGAAACACCATAGGACACGTCAACAATACTTTAAGGAGGAAATCAAACTAGAAGTGGGAGATACATGTAGTGGAATTGAAGATGATAAGGGAAATTTTCCAATCATGTGGAGGAGAACCAAAAGTGATACCTCAAAAATTGATGCTAATTCATAAGTGATCATGCAATATCTGTTTTCAAAAAGAGATGATTGGCATAGGTTTTACAGCAAGGACATGAGAAATATAACTAATTGAAGAAATTCTCTCAAGGCATTAGTGAACATGCTCCTAACCTTTGGGTGAAGAAATCCATATGGAAGAAGCATATTATAGGTTTTGACGAGGAATCATGGGATCCAAGGCTTATATTGCATGAATTTTCTTAAATATGTTTGCATTATTCCATAAACTACAACATAAAGATGGGATACATCCCATGAAAGTCATGGTTTACTTTCTTATAGGAATTGGGGATGGTTAATAAATCCTTGAATCAATGGAATCCCAACTAAACATTCCTAAATGTATCTAAGACACTGAGACCATAAATGAATCATCCCAACTAATTTTGGACCAAATAAGGGAATTATTATAAATTATAATAAAATTTCTAATCACAATAATTATAAAAATGGATGAGACTATTATATAATTGTTAATGCAAAACAAACATAGGAATGAGTCTATACATAATCTATAAGTGTTATAAAGGAACCTAGAAGGCCTTACCATGGGGGTGCCCCAAATGAGGATGGGTGTAATTCTATAGCACCTTCAATGTCACAAGGTGAGTGTTTATAACTACTCAAAAAACTCTTGATGTGGGTAGCTTATACCATCATGTGCTACCATGAGAATTGGGAACTTCAAGATGATAAGATAATAGTACTAACCCCATTTTTGTAAAATTAGAGCACTATAAACTGAGGCTTCTACAGTGTTATTGTGCGGGTCTAAGAGGCCCATTTTTCTGCACTACACCTTTTTGATTTGATGTAAGACTTAGCAATGGCACTCTCCGTTTTGTTTCTATTTACCAAAAGGACACCCTCTTCCATTGCAATACCCTGAAATTGTAATATAAATGACACAAATAATGGAAATTTTTTAACAATCTATACTTAAAATCTTCTTTGATCACCATAATAGGGAATTTGATCATATATTTGATGAAATATTTTTCCAAGATGCTTAAGTTAATCTCAAAAGCTTATCGGTGTATTCATGAAATTAGACTGAACTTTGTCTCTCATATTAAAATATGCATTGAACGACAATTTCTCACGTTATTTTGTGTCATTTTGACATTTTCTTAGAAATTGGTAAAAACCTACATATTTTGAGTTGCTTCCTTTTAAAATTTTGCATGTGATCAGCTCAAGAAAATTGAATATTATATCTAGGATATTGTACCTTGTGTTTGCTATATACATTATTAGTGTGCACCGTTTTCATTTTGTAGTAGCAAGCCAACTGTAGGTATAGGTGCACCATAATTGATATGAATTGGATCATTATATTGTTTGTCATCCATCTCGATGCATTTGGGGTGGAAAAAGTGGAGGAATCAGCTCATGGGACCGTTTTTACTGGTAGGACCCAGTTTGGTGAAATGGGGTCCGAAAAATTCTAGGAGCGTTTTGAGGCATCAAATAATGTTTTTGGGGGTAAAACTTTGTCGCTTAAACACAACACCTTTTCATTCTATTCTCCACACACAGAGATTTCCAATGGCTCAAGAATCACATCAATCAGAGTTTGTATCCAAAAGTGACACCACTCAGAGGTCGACCTTCCCGTTTTCACACTTATAGTTCGGGAGGTTGCCACGTCAGCCCCCATTATTCATGGAAAAGGGGATAACCACGTGTTTGTGATGTAAAATACTCTAGAATAGTCTATTTTGTAAGTCTAGTTAAGAGTTGATGTGGTCAAACTTTACCACTAGTAGGCTATCGAGCTGTGTTATAACCGGGCCACTAGGAGGAAGAGGCATTCCATTCTTTTGAGAGCATTTTGTTCCATAGCTGAGAAAAGATAGCTAGGAGAGATAGGAGGTAGATCACATAGAGAGGATTTGTGCATTGTAGCAGCCCATGGGTTACTGGCATTACTTCTTTGTATCTGCAGCCATATTTACAGACATAGAAAAAGAGGGAAGCAGCCTCGCCTTCTGGCTGGGATTTCTCCCGAAAGGGTTTCCTAGAGAGAATATCTTGTGTATTATGTGTTTGTGAGCTTATTTTTTCATTATTTACTGTTCTACTTGATTTACTTTTACATGCATGCACTAATTACAATTAATTGTATAGATCTAGAAATTAAATAAAACTGTAATAGTGTAGAATCTCAGATTTTAAATATAATATTATCAGATCTATTGTGATGAGTGGTGAGCACCAGTATTGCAGCAATAATGCTGCAACTCCTGGGCTTCCTACTTTAATTTTATCAACCCAGTAGTTCGTAAGAAACTTGGAAGCGTCGGTGCTATATGCACAAGTACTAGTTCTCACTGCAGGTTGTCACTTGGTTAGCTGGCGCAAGATCACTAGGAGCTCAAGCCAACTTCTATGGATTTCAGAAGAAGCTCTATGTGTGATGGAAGGAAAGAAATATTACTCTATAGATGCTATTCTAACTGTAGAAAGGAGAAAGATTGGAATGTAAAGCAAAGCCTAGTAAACCCTAATTAACCAGCTAATTCTACTTTCGCAAAAAGCACTATGAAAACTATGAAATAAATGCCATTACCTACTCAAGGAAGTAAAAAACATCTAACCATGCTATTTCTGGAAGTAAATAAGCAAAAAACTCATTTTTGGATTTTTATGTGTTTTTATGGGAATTTGACATGCATCTAATTTATTGTGTGTGAGTGTGGCAGTGAATAGGTGGCATTGAAGGGCGTTTTTGGAGCTTGAGAGGATGTAGGATGGTGTGGATGGGTCCTAGGAGGTATCAAGTGGCCTTCTGGAGGCTTTTCCGACACTTGGCCTTCAAAAGAAAGCATACAAGAAAAATTACAGGATGACACAGGAAATCTACAAGAGGAAAACATGGAAACTACAGGAGGCCTACAGGAGGAGGCCGAGAGAAATTTCCGCTATTTTGAGGGTGTGAGAGTGGGTGGAAAAGGTGGATGAAGGTTAGAATGAGTGTTAGGGCACCTAAGGTCTACCATGAATCACCAAGAGAGAGAAAGATGATTGGGTTTGCTCAAGGAGAAAGGAAGAAGTTCTATGAAGAAAATGAAGGAAACTAGGGCAGAATTGAGGTGAGATTTGGGAGACCTATAGGGCATGAATCAGACGGAGGGTGTGATTGCTGGTAAGCTAGCCTACTACTGGAAGAGATCTGTTGCATAGAAACTGACAGCCAACCAAGGAAATCAAGCAACAAGTGAAATGAGTGCATTTGGGAAAAACAAAGTTTTGCATTAAAATGGTCTAAACTATGATCTATGAAAGGAAATGCTGTAGGAAAGGAAAGCATGAAAGAGGACTACTGCAAATCAGGAAGTGAGCATGATAAAGGAGATCTAAATCAAAGAGAAAATGGACCATTAACCTGCTAAAGAGATGCAAACACTAGAAGTCCTATGGATGAGGAAAATCTGTGTTTTTGGGGCAGCAAGAGGGTCTTTGCCTTAGATCATTGTCTCAGAGGGAGGAAGAGAGGACAAGGAACTGTTGCTAGCCTTTTGAATCTTTGTTGATCGCTGCTTAACCTGCTACAAAAAGCACAAATGGAAGCAAAGTACTAAATCATCAAAAGCAACCTATTCTTAGCAATAAGAGAAATACATCTAACAACAAACTAATCTACCAACTGAAGCAAAGCATACAAATACAAGTAAAGAGGAGCTTGGCTGCTTGGATTGGGCCCTAACCCAAGAGCTTCAACCCTCTAAGGTAACTCAGTGTTAGCTCAAAAAGGATTCCATATTCATTATAAAAAAATAGCAAGATTACATAAAACTGTCATAAAATAGTAAGCTCGAAATTTGAGTAGAGTTTACATAAGCAAAAAATCCGACCCTAGTGAGGCCCTAGGCCTCTTTACTTATAAAACTAAAGGTACCAACAACTTCCTTAAAATCAGGGAGGCTTGGCTCCCAAAACTAGAGATAACTAACAGTCATCCTCCACTTGCTTGGCTGCCTTCTAGTGCATGATTTGGCTACTTGTACTCCAAGCTGAATGAAAGGGAATTCAAAGTGAGGGGTGATAAATGAGGGGGATTCCCTCCTATAAGTCCTCTCCTCTGTCCACTTTGAGTTATTGCTACCATTTGACCATTGGATCCTTGACTTTTACCTCGAAATCAATCAATAATCTGCATTAAATACATGTTAGATCACATGGCACAATAACTAACTCAATTCACTCTATAAGCATAAATATAATCAAAAAATCATACAATAAGCTAAGAAGATGGTTGATTTGACTAGGTTAGGAGGTAAAATGAGCCCATATAATTACCCATTTATGAGGCTTATCATCACTCCCTACTGAAGGTGTTGCTCATCCTCTGAGCAACCTAGTCAATCTTCTCACCTTTTATGGCCCTGTGGCCTCCCTAGCATCCCAGGCTTCTGATGTGGTCTGCTCTTGTTTGCCATAGAATCCTACCTTTCTATCTATTTCCTTCCACTTCTCCTCCTCTTCTTCTTCTCTTCTGCCTTCCAGCATGCCTAACAGGAGTGGGGGACTTAGTTTGAGGCCAATCCAGTTGACCTTCAGCCTTTGCATGGAGCGCTTGTACATTGGCACTCTTTTCAATGCCTCCTTCAGCCTCATGGGGGAATGATATTCCCTGATCTGTAAACTTTGAGGTAAGGTGTTCCATCTTCTCATACATGCATGCACACAGTCATCCCCAAGTAGGCTTTGCATGTCTTCAAAGTGTGCAATGGCTTGTGCCTAATTGGTTAGATATTTAGGGGCAATCTGAGGGTCATTGGCAAGCAGGTTGTGTGTGCTGATGAGTGCCATAGGATCTGATGGCTCAGCTCTTATTATTAATGGCTCATTCTTCTCCTTTATCATCAATATTTTTATTTCTGCTACCCTCAATTATTCATGGTTCATCCATGAGGCCATGGTCATTAATTGCAGGTCCCCTAGCTTGGCATTGGGGTCCCACACATTCATGTCCATGAGGGCCATGTTGTGTAGGTAGAATTCTGCCATCTTTGCTTTATTCTCTGAGGTGCTTTGGTCACACAAATCCATGAACTACCTGTAGTCTTGGAAAGGCATTGTGCCTCTTTGTGCTAAAGTCTTTATTTGGAATTGAAGCCATTGGTCCTTCAGATAGAGGCCATAAGGTTTGGCTGATGTTCTATATTGTAATGCCTCCATGGATAAGCTGGCCATGTATGCCAGCTGTGTCTCTTTCTCTTGTAGTTTCCTCCTTAACAATTCATTTTCAATTTCAAGGTGGCTTCTTGTAATGGCTTCCCTATCTTTGAGAGCACTCAACTCTCTGCCGATTTCCCCAAGTTTGTTTTCCATATGGCCAACATCCTCAACTCCTTTAGATTTGGCTATATGCATCCATCTATGTGTTCTCACTCTTTCTTTTTCCAATTCCAAAAACAGTGGAATTGCAAATTTCTGTGGGATTATCCTACCTCCCTCAAGTAGATTGTAATAGGAGACAAGACTAGGATAGGGGTTAGGTTCTTGTAGCCCTTGTGCTTCCTCTTTCATCGGTGGCTGTCAATCTATCTTTTTTTCAAGCTTTTGGGTCTCCTGTAGTTTGGATAGTGTCTCATGTAGGACTGTCTGAGCCTCCTGTAGGTCTAGTTTTGGGTCCTGTAGTACTGCCTTTTCCTTCCATGTAGAAGATCTAGGAGTCCCCCTTTCATATGTTATAGGTGTCTTGGAAGGAGATTCTTTCCCCTTGGTAGAGGGTGAATCTTCAATGGTAATGGGAACTTTTGAAGAGGGATGAGGTTTGCCTGTTTTAATTCTTGTGCTCTTCCCTGCCCTGAAATACATGGAGGTTTGTCTTTTCCTCTTCTGCTTTGGCTTGACTGGTGTACTGAGGGTAGTGAGGGCAATTTTTGGGTGTGGAGCATGATTATTTAGAGGTCTTTGTTTCAGTCGGATGTATAACCTAGGAAGATTGTACACCCCTCCACGTGGGGGGGCTAATCCCCCTCGACTAGGGGGTCTGGGGGCTAGCGGTCCCTCAGCGGGGGTTTCAAGGGCAGCGCCCCCGAAGCTAAAAACAGATGTAAAATTGCCTTGTAAAAGTATAGTAATTTATAGTCAATCTGGGCCATTCATTAGGAAGATGATCTGATGGTAGAACTTATGTTTAGTTTAGGGCTTTTTTCCCTAGAAGGAAACCCCTCTCTTTGTATGAGGGTATTGTATTGAGGCTGTGAAATAGATGTGTTTTCTCAAAGTGAGAAACAGATAGGTGAGACTGTGAGAGAAAACAGAGGATATTACAGCGGATCTGCTGTAGGTTGTGTCTCTTCATTTTGCTGGATAATAGAAAGGAAGGATTGGTTGTTCGGGGTGGACGTAGCCCAAACTGGGTGAACCAAATATATCTGTGTCTCTCTGGTTTTATGTGTTTGTGTTTTTCCGCATATTGTTTGTCTTGCATTTCTTTGTCATAAATAATATTTTCTAGTCCCACAGGGGTAGGCGAGTTGGTAATCACACTGCGGTGAAGTTTGTTAGAAAGGTGGGCTCTGTACTGAAGGTCATGAGTTCAATTCCCCCGGACTAACCCAGCACTGTGGAGAGGAGTGGGTGCAGCTACCAGTGGTTATAGAGGTAGCGGTTAGAATCGACCCCGTGTAATGCGAGTCGCGAGGCTGCCCCTGTTGTCGAGTCCACTATATACAAAAATAAATAAATAATATTTTTCTAACAACTGGTATTAGAGCCTAAGGTCTATTTGGTTGATAAACTCGTAGGAAAGAAGGGTTCCTCGTTCGAGTGGGAGAAATGGTGAAGGATGGTAAGTTCAGGGTCGAGAAATTTAATAGCCAAAACTTCCCACTGTGGAAGATGCAGATGGAATATTATCTGTATTAGAAAGATCTGTACCTACCATTGAGCGGAAAAGCAAAAAAGCCGACGGCTATGACAGATGCAGAATGGAACATTCTCGATAGAAAGGCACTTGGAACAGTACTGTTGTGACTTGCAGCATTGGTTGCCTTCAACATTTCGAAGGAAACAATGACAAAGGGTTCGATTCAGGCGTTGGCGAAACTATATGAAAAACCCTCGGCCTCAAACAAGGTATTTCTTATGAAACACTTATTTAACATGAAGATGTTGGAAGGTGGATCTGTTGTAGACCATTTAAATTATTTTATTATAGTTACAAGTTAGTTAAGTTCTGTAGGCGTAAACTTTGATGATGAAGTTAGAGCTATGTTATTCTTGTGCTCATTGCCAGAAAGTTGGAATAGTTTAGTAATGGCCATTAGTAACTATGTTTCTAGATCTAGTACTTTAAAGTTTGATGATGTTGTTGGTGCTATCCTTTGTGAGGAAATGCGACAGAAAAGCTCCGGTGAGACATTGGGTAATGCTTTGAGTGCAGAGTCTAGGGGAAGAAGAATGGAAAGAGGAAAGAGCTCAGGATTGTTGAAAAGTGTGCAACAAGAAATGCTCGTTGAGAATGCAACAAGATGATGGAGCTTGGTGGAAAGGAGTCACCTTCACTAAGTGGTCCCGCAAGCAAGTTTTGGCGCAAAATCTATTTTTAGACATATGGATCATGGTCTATGAGTTGCAGGAAGCTGTTTATGGATGATTGGTCATGTTGGGAAAAATAGATGGACTTCTATTTTTTGGATCATAGCGGTGTGATCAGAGTCTATTTTTAGACTGTTAGGTAAAAAATAGAAACAGTCAAATATTATTAGCCCTTAGTAATATTTGGACTCTAAACTTTATCTTACTCTCTTGGATCACTTCATTTGGAGCTACAGATGTGGCACATGCAACTGCCTGAAGGAATCACGTGGTTACCTATGGGTTAACTTGAGCTATTGCATGGAGGACTTCAGTTAGGACTTCAGTGATTGAGTTCTGTGGAGTTGGATCAGGAGTTGATGGAGTTGTGTTCAGTTTGACTTAGTTGAACTAGTT
>APFE030919761.1:93993-112593 GCA_000404065.3 Pinus taeda | reverse complement strand
AAATGACAAGAAGAATGCTAAGTGCAAATCTGAATTATTTTCAAAGCGACAATACTTAACAAATTTATTTTCAAAATGAAGTGAAGATAAGGGCGACACTTTGCGATTTCGAAATGAAAAGTATTTTCGACACTTTAAAAACTACTAATTCAAATCATATACAAGAGTAACAGTATAATCGACTATCAAGAACAATGGGATTCTCTTCTATGATTGAAAACGACACTTACGACAATTTTAGATTAAGAAACGATAGTTCGACTACGCTACTTATTTGCAAAAGAGAACTGAAAATGGTGCACAATACATAAAAACACTTACAGTTCTTTGCACAATAGAGGCAGAATGATGGAAGAGAAGGGGGTTTTCACAGAGATATATTCATTACAGACAACAAAACTCCTGAATAGAACTGAAAAGAGTGAAGAAAAACCAAAGTCTGAAGGTAAAATTAACCTTCCCTAACCATCACACCTGCCACACAGGGAATCCAATATGCATCTCACCTACTGCACACGGGAAGTGCGATGCATACAGATTGCCTTGAAGGGAGGGTGCGATGGTACCAGTGCGAGACTTTAACCAGTCTTTGCTCACAATTTACAGTTCAGTTCAGGGATTTAGGCCGAGTAAGTGATGTTCAGTAAGTGTAAATCATAGGGGTTGATCTAAGGAGGTTACTAGAGCCACCACTTAGGGCAATTAGAACGTTTGCAGATTGATTGTTCAATTTATAAAAAAAACCCAAAGATAGACTGAAGCAGCATTGATCTACTTTGCATTTGCATAACAAATGCAGTTCGAAGGCTAGCTGGATTGACTTCAGGCTCCATCTGTAAGTTTATAAAACAAACAAAGATAGAATAACAAACAATCTATTCGCTCCCCGACGGAGTCACCATTTTGTTACTGGGAATAGTGTCCACTTGGAGATGCTATTCCCACTAAGATTGGTAGCTATCTTAGAAAAAAACAAGTAAAGACTACTTTTGTTTTCATTTATGAAGAATAGATAAGAGTGGAACAAAGGACACCAACCTTAGTCTTGCGCTTGGTTCCTTACTTGATTCCTCTCCTTCCTGATAGATCTTTATTGCTTCTTCTTCGTCTGCCCAGCTTCAAAGAGCACCTGTGGAATCAAAGTAGCATAATACTATCGAAGAACAGAGATCTATATTCATAAATAACACAGGACCAGATATGTATTAACCACCATAAATGCATATACAATAAAAAATACAAGAATATGGAGGAGAACTTGAATAGCTTTATTAATATCAAGAATAGCAAGAGGATTTACAATCAATAGTTCTGACCCAGCATCATCCTCTAGCAAGAAAGCCCTTCTTCACCTCAAGTAAAGCTTAGATACCCAACACTATGAAGTTTCACCCAGAAAACCAACATCACTTCTCTACAAGATACAAGATTCCAGCCTCCGGATCTCTGTGATGAGGGATCCATATATAGATGATGTAGGGGTGAGTCCATCTTCTTGGTTTTTGATTAGTGTCCTCTCTCTGATAGTTCTTGATTCACTTGGAGACTGATGATCTCTTATTCATCCCTGGTCGAAACAGAGAGGCAAGTGTCAGCGGGGAAGCTTCTGGAAGATTCTCATGATCTTCCACCTGCAAACTGTCTTGCCAGTTTGTCCATTCTTGGCCATCGCACCCTACAGAGGGGCCATCCAGTATGCATCGCACACTTTACACTGGGAAGGTGATATGCATCGTACCCTCTGCACTGGGTATTCAGTATGGTCCTAGTTTTGACCATTTCTGAGCAATTTTTAGTGGAAGAACTTCTGGGAGATGATGTGTAATCAGCTGACCTTGTTCCTTTAGGTAGTGAAGCAACACTTTTAGGGACTTAGGAGCCCTCAGTTTATGGACATTTATGATTGGGGTTACAGTGCCCAAAAATGTCTATAACAGATACCTATAGCAGAGCATGATTTCTATAATGATATGGCTGCTTTGCTTTACTAACAATGTGTTGGTGGGGGCTAGAAATCAGTTTCATATGTTATATTGTTGTAATTTTTGTCATAGGTAGGGTATTGCAGAGTGATTGTATGGTAATATTTGTGTTGCAGAGCTACTAGTATATTTCAGCATTACACATATGCTGTAGTATGAATATGGTTGTACATGATTAGTGTGTCCTTGGCTGACTAAGTTTGTCATTGAGAGTCTAGATGTTTGTTGAGATATGTTGCTGCGATAGAGTTCTTTGATGCTTTTATTGAATAGTTAGAGTAATTTGGTGCTGCTTTGAGTCAGAATATGGATGTGATGAGTGCATTTTGATGCTGTATGTCTTTCATTACTACTAGGGAGAGTTTGATTTGAAAAATAGGGTTTGTATTTTGTTGTTGTTATGAGAAGAGATTTTTTTGGATGCTGATAGTGAGATGTGTTGAGAGCTTGGTTGCAGTGTGATTGAGTCAGGATATATTACCGGTGTTCTAATATTGATGAGTAGAGTATGTATGGTTGACTTTGCTTTGGTGCCATTGATGCTGATTGTATAAGTCAAAGTCTTGATTGGGCAGAAAATTTGCCAGAAAAAGAACAAGGATGGATATTGAAAAGGCTCTAGAAGAACTTAGAAATACCGCAAATAACTTAAAGAGATGGTGTAATTTGCAAAACAATGCATCGATTGGTTCTTATTCTACAACTGGAGCAACCAGCACTTGGGCCATACATAAAGGTCATGAAGGTTACAGTAAAAGATCTTTTTAAATTAGAGGAATTACTCTCACATCTTTCCAAGGTGAAACAATCAGATTGGAAGAGTCTAAATTTGACCCCAAAGCCATCAATGCTTGCCTTGATATAACACAAATCCCTGGAGCACCCTTGTGAAGGAGTAAGACTTATGGTTTCCTCCAACCTTAGTGAGATCATAAGGATAACTTCACCTCTACCCCCTTCAATGATGACATTATGAGACAAGTTTTCTTGCCAATAGAAGAAAGTTTTCAAGGGTTGCATGACACCGTGGGTCATACCTTTGGGAAGAGGCTCAAGATTTTAGAGATCATGGTTGGAGTTATGGGTAATTATGATTCCATTTACTGAAAGGTTGGTTGAGTAGAACATTAAACTATTCAAAACACAATTGACCAAGGATAAACTAATGAGCATCAAGGACCAAATCTGTTCATCTGATCACTTAAGTGGTCCAAGGGTTTAAACAAGAAAAATGAATGAACTAAGGAGGAAAAATCTATGCTTTAGCTACAAGGGTCCTTGGGAGCCTAATCACTCATGCTGAGGTAAAATGATAGAGATGACATGGGTAGAATGGGTGGATATTTTTTCTGATAATTCTTAAGAGAATGAGATGAGTTCATGTACTACAAAGTATGAGTAATTATGTGGAGATGTGGACAACAATTCAACTATCCATCCATGTTTGATGAATGAGAATGGTGGGTCGTAGATTGTTCCCACGAGTGAAGAAGGTAAAGAAGAAGACACTCATGAATATTTGAGGGAGGAGATAATGATGATCCAACATGAAGAGTACGTGGAGGTGCATGAGCATTCAAAGTAGAATGAAACACATAGTATGCATGATGCACCATCTCTAGAGAGCTAGTTGTAGGCTCAAGCAGTGATTGAGGGAGTTGAGCATCCATATTTTGGGCCAACCATTGATGAGGTGAAAATAGATGCAAGGCTACAATACTTTCAAATGACACCCCCATAGGAGGAGATTGAGCATATAATGATACATCTTATGGCGACGAGGAAGCATACCCAAAAATTCCAAGGCACCATTTTGTAGTAGATTAGTAAACTTGAGGAGCTTAGAGTTGCATGTGCTAAATCAAAGGCTAGGATGTATAGCATTGAGAAACAACTAATGTCCTTAACTAGGCATCCATACGAGGATACTTGGGAGTTTCAGAGCAGCCCTCTTCAGGAGTACATAGACATGGCATGTTGTAATATTAGGCCAATTTGACATAATGGGGAGGAGGTTTGGTTTAGGGGAGAAGGTGTGAATCCTTCCAGTTGGTTACTATAGGTTGGCTAAGATTGGGAGATGGGCCAAAAATTTAGGAGAACCTCAGTTAGAATCGGAGTAGCAACATCAACATGGTGGGATTGCTTCTTGTGCGAGCATTTATACACAAGATCCATGCGAGAGGATGGACTTGCGAGATATTTGAGTTGGTATTATCTTGATGGAGCAACATCTATAGCAAGAGACAAAGCATAATTAGAGCCATGGGGCATGGGCGACGATGATTGGCCATGGTGGCATTGAGATCTAGGTGGATCTATTGGCGGCAAGATGAGCTAGAGGTTTGTTTGGGATCTCAGTATAGAGGGATCCATTTATGATCATATTGCAAAGAGGCATGATGTGGCACAATGGTTTCTATGAGATCCTGGTATTTGTGTACAAATGCCTCTATAGTTGACATATGTGGATTTCTTGATGGTAGGCAATCTTGGCGCGGGAGGATTTGTAATTTCCCCATTTTCATTTTCCCTTATGATGCAGTTAGGATGGATTTCTAGGGTTTGTGACAACCAGGTCATAGGAGCGAGATTTTGCCATTGGTGGGCCCTGAGGGTTTTTGAGGAGTTTTATGAGGTCTGATGTGCTTGCTTGCCATATTTTATCATCAGGTAAGCTCTGCACGATTCATTATTGGTTCTGACGCATTCCAAAGATTCCCGTAAAATGGGGTTATTATCAGTGTATCTTAATTAAAAATGCTAAAGGTGTTATTTGGAGCAGATTATCTGGAGAAACACCTTAGCGTAATATCTCATTGGAACCAAAATCAAGAGATCTACAAGATGGGATGATGGAAAGTGACTTTCAGTGGCCGAGGAGGTTGTAGGGGAAAATTTTCCATTTTCCGGTATTAAAAAGGTGACTTAAATAATATAAATTAATGAGGCGCTTAAATAAAGTACGAAGGAGAAGCCTTTAGAAGGGGAATAAAATAATAAAATAAAATTGTTTTTAAAAGGTTAGAGAGCTATCCATCAAGTCTTTAAAAGGAGGAGAATCAAATCATTTAGGATATGTTGGATTGGAGTATTTTCTTATTGAAGAGGTTTTGGGAACATGATTCTCAACTTTAGAAAGATTCAGGATGAAAAACCTTGGGTTCCTTGTGTGAGTCGGATGAAAACCCTACCCATTATTGATGAGGTTTCAGTCAGAAATGTCACATAACGTTATCAACATCAGTTGCGAGAATATTTGTGGATTGGAGTGGGGATCATCCAGATCTCCAGTTGGAGCTTCATTTCTAGTTATAGTTTTGGAGGGTAGATTCGTTGTTAGAATCACAAGTAGGTCACAAACACATATATTTATATGAATTATCCACCAAGTAGAAGAAGGATGTTCCACCTAACCGTAGGATCCTTGCAACCCAAAGTAGCAAATATCTCTTCAATAGATGCGACCCTGAAACCAAGACTATAATTCTACAAGGGTTTATCACCGACAGCTAGATCTATCTCCCTTCCCATAACCAAATTCCCATGTTCATAACCAATTTCCCACCAACAACAGTCCCAATACATATGCTGTATAAATTCTCACTGTAGATCACTTGATTATGCAATGTACTAAAGAAAAATACTTAATCTACTTCTACAATCAAACTTGAGGAAGCTTAATCAATTTTGAGCAAGATCAAATAGAACATAATAGAGAAGAAGATTCAATCACACATGAAACACAAAAGAAAACTCTGGGGAAAGCCTCAGATAAAAACCTTATTATCTGTATTATCATACAAGTGGAAATATCTCAGGATTACACAAAGCTTTAGCTCTCACAGCTATCCAGCTCTCAGTACAATCCCTCACTACTGCTCATAGATAGAATAGACAACACATATGATTTCCTTCAGTCCTCCAAGGCTCCTATTTCCTTGTGCAGTTTCTCCTGGGTCCTCCAACTGCAACCTGTGTGATTCTCACCTCACACACAACACTGACCTCTGAAATAACTGCGCAATCCTGAAGGAGATAATTCCTTCTACATGGATGAGTTTCCTTTATAGGAAAATTCCTCCAACTGATAGTACAATGTCTCTGTCTTTAATCTCAACTGGGTCTTTCTCTGAACTGACATGCATGAGTTCTTTATGAGAGAATATTCAGTTATCTGGAGAACACTAGTTTCATGCATGCATGCATTAACTGACTGAACTCACAATTAGTTTCTCCAACTATTTGAAACTAATTTAACTGGACTTCACTCAGTTAACTGAGCTAACTAATTACAACTCAAATACAACTCATCCTTATCTCCTTAATTAAGGGATAATTATTGCATGTCTTCACAAAGACTTCATGCTTGAATTTCTCCAACTAATTATCTCAATATGAATTAATTAATTATTTTAAAAATAGGTGTTGAGCTCAAATTCGAATTTTAATACACAATTTTAATTTAGGGACTAATTAAAATTGGAATCTATCCTAAAATGCTATTTATAGTAATGCTATTTTTAGCATTTCTATTTTTATCATTTCTTGTTGCCATTTTCAACACTCCCTCTCAACAATAAAGGCATTCCACTCGAACCTAATCCTGAACCTTTAGAATGTTCTACATGCAACACTTCTCTCAAGTGTTGGCTCCAACAACTCCATAAACAAAAATATCCAACCTGAATCAGAATGATGCCTCTGTCATCAAAGTCTCTGATTGCTATTGCTTCTGTCGACTGAAAACTTTGCGCTTCTGCTAACTCTATCTAGTTAGTCCTTCTCTACGCTCTTCAGTATCTGATTGCTCTAGCCTCTATCACTTTGATCTCTAACTGCATTAATCACACTGATTCCTCCTGCTACATCCGTGTTGCTGCTGGCCCTATCTCCCAACACTGCATCTCCTCTCGTCATGTTGCATCGTGCTGCCCACTGCTGCATTGCAACTCAGTTATTGAGAAGTAAGTAACTGATCTCCCAATTGACCTCCTTGTTGGGCTAGAAACACCCTCTGATGCTGAAGCTCCCTCTGTCGCTGACAAGTGCTCCCTCTATGACCTCTAAGATACTACAACAACTCCTTGCATCTCACATTGTTGCACACCTCTCTGTGCCATCATGCACTAGTGCAACACTTCTGTGCCTGTCGCATTGCTGCAGCCTGCTAGCTCTGCGCTGTCTTGGGAATCTTGAACTATAACACTCTTTGCCGCTCCATCCGCATCCATCTCTACCCACTTAGCCAATCCTGCTACTCCTCGTCGGGGCTTTCGTAGCAAGGTCTAATCAAAGAGGTTGGGTACCTCAAGGATCCTACCCCTATTTTAGCCTTCTTGGGACTATCACTTCACATCGCTCCACCTCACACCTGGAGGTATGGATGCATGTGATCCCTTTGCCCACTTGGCTCGAAATTTCTCCCTACTGGAGGTCTCTGCATGAGTGGATGCTTCCACTCAGTCTCCTCTCAGCATCTCCAATTGTGGCTCCTCCAAAATTGTCTGAGACTTCTTCTGGGACTGCAGGTTGAGACATAATTTACTATCCCTATCAACCACCAAGTATCTAACCTTTGCCTTGCTCCTCAAGGCTTTGCATGCATCTTGTACTTCAAGTGCATATAGGTTCTTGGCTAGCACACCAATTTGTTTCATCTTTCCCGCTGTCATGAAATTTTCTTGAAAAAGAGCTGATTTTAAATCAACGATATCTCCCTCATCTGAACTTCGATTCAACTGAATTTTTTGTGAATTTTGGTCTTTTTCCACAAGGAATCCAGATCTGCTATTTGTTTCTTAAAATTTTGCACAAAAATTTTCATATGTGCTGTAAAAACCCGCGACCCAATTTTTTTTTTCTTTTTTACTTCGAATTTTCTTATTCGTATACTGTTCACTGCTTCGATCACTTTCTCTCTGATACCATGTAGAAATTCTCATTGTAGATCACCTGATTATGCAATGTACTAAAGCAAAATACTTAATCTACTTCTACAATCAAACTTTCATAAGCTTAATTGATTTTGAGCAAGATCAAATAGAACACGTATAATGGAGAAGAAGATTCAATCACACATGAGACACAAAAGAATACTCTGGGGAAAGCCTTAGATAAAAACCCCGCTATCTGTAATATCATACAAGTGGGAATATCTTAGGATTACACAGAGCTTTAGCTCTCACAACTATCCAACTCTTAGTACATCCCTCCTGCTACTCATAGATATAATAGACAACACATATGCCTTCCTTCAGTCCTCCAAGCCTCCTATTTCCTTTCACAGTTTCTCCTGGGTCTTTGAGCTGCAACCTATGTGATTCTCACCTCACACACAACACTAACCTCTGAAATAACTACGCAATCCTGAAGGAGATAATTCCTTCTACATGGATGAGTTTCCTATATAGGAAAATTGCTCCAACTGATAGTACAATGTCCCTGTCTTTAATCTCAACTAGGTCTTTCTTTGAACTGGCATGCATGAGTTATTTATGAGATAATATTCAGTTATCTGGAGAACACTAGTTTCATGCATGCATGCATTAACTGACTGAACTCACAATTAGTTTCTCTAATTGTTTGGAACTAATTTAATTGGACTTAACTTAGTTAACTGAGCTAACTAATTACAACTCATATACAACTCACCCTTATCTCCTTAATTAAGGGATAAATTCCTCAATCAAAGGGATAACTATTGCATGTATTCACAAAGACTTCATGTTTGAATTTCTCCAACTAATTAACTCAATATGAATTAATTAATTATTTTACAAATAGCTGTTGAGCTCAAATTCAAATTTTAAAACAAAATTTTAATTTAGGGACTAATTAAAGTTGGAATCTATCCTGAAATGTTATTTTTAGCATTTCTATTTTTTTTCTATTTCCAATAGAGTTGGAGTATATCCTGAAATGCTATTTATAGCAATGCTATTTTTAGCATTTCTATTTTAGCATTTCTTGTTGCCATTTTCAACATAGCCCTCTTTTCCCACCAGCTTGCATAACCCAAGGAACGAGATTCACTTATATGCTAAATAGTCCCTCAAGCTATCCAAATTCCCTCTAGGAATCCAACACATGCTTGCCAGGAAATATAATTGGATGGGATTCCAATGATTCTTAGCTTTTGTTCAAGTTCCTCTCAATAAGAACAATTACTACTACACATAGTTAGAAAGCTTACAAAATTCATGACAACAACTTGGCATAAATTCAATTATTGTAAACACATGGTAGCTACACTTGGTAAATTCCCTCCCACACCCTTGGATAATCTAGGTTGAATGGGAGGTGTTACTTTCAATTAACCTAACCTCCATGGTCTCATCATGAAGAAGGGGTTATAAAAATAATCAATCTCAAAATTTCTCATAATCAATTTATGATACGACTGTTAGATTGGGCTGATTGAGAGCTTTCAGACGATATAAATTTTACCTAGAACCAATATTTGGATCGAAAATTATGACCGTTTAAATATTCACATTTTAAGTTCCTTTCCACATTAGTCAACCCTCCACGTGGCCCTCTAAGTGGCATACATGCCGTCGTGACATTGCACACTACTTCAGTGTGCATCTATCCTCGTCAGTGTGCCAATTCCATCACACCCAAATTTGGGAAGGGCATAACGAAGCCATGCACTAGATGGAGAGCGCATGTTATGTTAAATAATGGTAGAATATTTGTCACACATTTTTTTCAAGTGTGCTCATCAACTTGGGACACAATCGTGGATAATTTGTGCTAGACAAAAGGCATGACAAATATTTCTCCATCGACCAATGCCAAAAATTGACGTCATGCCTTTTGTCACTCCACACCCATCCTAAATGGTCATGTTTGGCAATGCTATTCACTATACTCAAGACTCCTTGGGAGAATAATTCAAATTACTACTTCCTAGGACACATCCAATGTTTACTTGATCCCACTAAGTATGTACATGAATTTTTTGAAACCAATTTGATTTGACTTCCTCTTCCTTGCAGTCACACACCTTGCAAGTTTAGGCATCCACTTCTCTGCTTCCCATTCCCTCGATCGATCCATTCGTTGGCAAGGCTTCCTCACATAAGAAGAGTCTTCATATCACTACTTTGTTTTAATAACAAAATCATATTAGTCATGGCATGTCATATGGAAATCAATGCATATCATAAGTTTCCAACACCATTGTAATGGCCTAGTTCTTGGGGTATTCAAATATATTATGATGATGCTGTGCACTCTGATATCATTAAGATGATGTTGTTTACTTATGATCAACCTCATATATTTATGTTGGGTAGTTCAATGATCCACCTACACCACAAGAACATGAGTCATATGAGACTCACCATAAGAATTCTAAATCAATTTAAAACATACTTTCATCAACAAATTTATTTATGAGGTTAACCGTAAAATTTTAAATCAATTCATATCACAACATAATCACATTAAAACATAATTCATGTCATTATAAATCAAAACACAAACCAAATTAAATCATAGTCTTAACTTAAATTTCTTTACATTAATAGTTGATACTTATATCTATGCAGTCTTAAGCTAGCTTCATTGAGTGGTTTGTCAATCGAATCAAGAACTTAATGGCGTATATGCTCCATATCTCCATGTTGTCTTCAACCAACTTCATATTTAAATCCATCTCACTAAGTAGATTCACCACCAAGGGAAGCACTCATTGGTGGATATACAATTCCATGTAGTCTTTCTATACATGTCCATCCTTGACTCCATCTCACTAAGTAGTTGCACAACCAAGGGAAGTACTCAATGATGGTATACTACTCCATGCAGTCTTTTCATACAAGCCCCAATAAGCCTCCTCTCACTCACCTCCCAGGCTTCTCAACCCCAATCCAACACTCAATGGAATATGTGCTTCATGACTTGACCAAGGAATCTGGTTAGTTGTTAATATACTCATTGATACACTGTCCAACATTTCCTTGTCATAAACATAATATAAACAAGAGCACATAAGCATCATAAGCACATGAGCATAATAATAATTAATAGAAAGAGTTCACAGTCGCTCGATAGATCCCTTACATGACAAAGGGTCTTATTAGATAACCTCATAATGTTATTCCAAACATACCATTCATATCGTCATCAGATTATTAAGAACAATAATTAATCATTCTTCCGTTAGGATGGTTCTCAACAAATGGCTTATTAAGTAGAATGGAATCATATACATTCATTTCATCATTAACATATTCATAAAATATAACACATACATATTACAAACAGTATTAAGGTTAGGAAAAATTCCTTCATATGCTATTTTCATTATTGTCATGTCATTGTCTATTTTGTTCATGTGAACCACACTAGGTTCACCTAGCTATTTTGTCACCTTCTTTTTCCTTCCACTTTCATTCTTTTGGTGTGCAAGGTTTAATAAGGGTCTAGCACTTCTGATTGGATTTTATTTAGATATTCTCCATGAGCCCTTTTCTTTTCCTTTCCCACACCCAACACCCAACCAAGACCAAACCATAAAAACACAAGAAGAAAGAAATGGAAAACAAAGAAAGACCACAATAACAACACATGACAACAACACAAAGAAACATGGAGACACTCAAAGTCAACAAACAAATGAAACAAGAAAATTTGTGGTCAACAATAATAACAAAACATGCACAAAATTCTCGTTTACATCATCCATATTTCCCAACAAACTCAATCCTTTTACTTCTAGAGTTCAGTGTGTCGTTCACGAACATATGCACAAAATTTTAGCCATATTCTCTCTCAAGGTTTATAGGAACCTCGAAATTGTTGAGAATTCAATAGGGTAGTGAATATGTTAACTCTCTTTAATTTGATAACTGTTTCTATTACCTTTTTCCTTATTATTATAGTGTGAGATACATCAAACAACTACCAAAACAATAAGAACAGTTACATAGTACATAGGATCCAAGCCAGGGCCAAAACCCCTCCTCTTAAGGGGAAAATCCTTAAATCTCTTCTCTTCTTATAGATCCTTCAATTGATGAATACCAAGACCTTGTGACTAAGACAAATACCTCCAAGATCAAGATCAACGCGGCCTCCTGCTGCAAGAACTTCGACCTCCAACTACATATCCAAAATTTTGCCTGCCTGACAACTGCTGCCCCACTTGAAGACTTCGATCTTCTTCCTAGAGCCTCTTCTTCCATTCGTTTGCCTGTCCTTGAGACTTAGGGCTAGAGAGATACCCTAAGTGACCTTCGTTTGACTTCTTTCCTCTCTTTCTTCCAAGATCGAACCAAATATAACCCTTGCGTAGAAACCCTAGCTTCGACTTGCACCTAGGAGAGAGAGATAGCCCAAACACGTCAACTTCCTTCAACCTCTTCTTCGTACTTATTCTTTGAACTCTTATTCATCCTCTTATTCACATAGAATGAGAGATGAATGTGTAATCCTTTGTGTTACAGATCCATTTGGGTACATCAAATCCTAGCATCTAGATTACTGTTTTAGGGCTCATCAAACCCTAATTTCAGTTACTTCATGACCTAAACAAGTCACCACTTTGAATGCCTCCTTCCCAAACAGTTTCATGACTTGAAGACATCCAGAAAAAGCCTCTAGAGGGACCAACATAGGTAAGCCCTTATGAAGGTGCATTGTAGAGCAGTTAAGTCCACTACCAGGGTGCTCTGCAGAGCACTTAGGCTTCCTTTCACCATTAATGACAAAACCTCCTTCATCTTCCTATAAATTGAACACTCATCTAAGTGATCAAGGGCTGGATTATGTTGAATTGTAAGGAGATAATGCTGCTATGAGATTTGGATTTGAAGCAAGTATTGTGATGCTACAAGTTTGTCATGCTTTTGATGTGATGTGGATGGGATCCAAGCTAGAGGAATGGCTATGAATCAAACACCAATGGTTGTACTTCCTTCTTCTATCTAATAAAGTGTTTGAATCTTTTTCCCATATGTTTGTATTGTTTCATAATGCTTATGTGTGTGAATTGTATCTGATTCCTTTCACTTATATTCAATAGATCGTATGCTTTAATCGGTTTTTGTCTTCTGTTGTGTTCACAGGGTACTTCTCAAGCAGATTAAGTACGAGAAGGAGCGATGAAATCGATACAAGGGAGACGAGAGGAAAGGGGAACTATAGGTAGGCCTTCTATCTTCTCATCTTATCTATTTCTTATAGGAAAAGTCTAAAACACTTTAAACTGTTGTTCTAGATACAACTACTTATCTAGGGAATTAGTATTTATCCGTAGATACTAAATTATCCAACACAAATTGGCGACTCCACTGGGGAACTATCACCTTTCCTAGTAGCTTATTCACCTCCTCAGACATTCTTGTAGACCCTACCTGTTTTCATTGACTGTATTTTAGCTCTTTTGCATTGAATTTTGGTCAAAAATTGAGGTTAGATGACTCTTGAGTGGCCTCTCAGAAATCAACGCAGGCTTGGTCAGGGGACAATGCTTTGTAGAGCACCCTTGAGTGAGAGACAGTGCTCTGTAGTGTAGTTAGGCCCTCTTTGACCTGCACTCGTCAACCTTAGGGAAAATTTTCACCTTTGGATTGAGTTTTTTACCAAATTTCCTCTGTTTGATTGCTTGCTGATTGATCAATGAATGCTATGTCTCAGAAAGTGGGTTTTTATCTCCTTTGCTAACCCTACTTTGATTTGATTGATTAATGTTTCTTTAATGTTTTCTTTGTCATTATCAGCCTATAGTCAAAGTTAGAATATAGTTGATTAATCTTTGTTCGAAAGAAAGTGTCGTAAAGTCTTCTTTTCCTTCGAAACATAACCGTCATCAAAGTCTTCGTTCTTATTAAAGATTGATTGATTGTATATGCATATTTCCTTTTGTTCATATTCACATTAAGGAAATCAAAAAGAAAAAATTGCATCGTTCATATTACAGTTTGTGAATGCTTGAAAGGAATAGCTAGGGAAATTGCATTAGATGTGCTCTTTTCTCTTTGTCAAAAATCTGATTGCTCTATCCCTACTAGCTAAGGATTTTCATTGTTGAATTGAATGGAAAGAATGCTTATCATATTAGTTGCATTTTAGGAATTGCAAACATACATCACGTGGTGAACCTTGAAAGGAAAATTCTAAAGAATATCAACTTAAAATTTATCTGAATTTACCTAATGGAGCATTGTCACCTAATAAAAAACATTTATAGGTCTAGGCTAGAGACGTGTTCCGACATCGTAAAACAAAGTAGCTGCCGCTAACTTGTCTACAATACATTCTGATTGTGATACCTCATTCCACGTACATGAGTATATCGTAGCTCGTTCACATACCTTTGGGTATATAGGGCGGTGTTACAGTACGTAAAGTATATGGGAATGCTCTCACTATGCGGTTTTGCATTAGACAACGCTTATACGGATTGGGCCTCCACGTACTTTCAGGTATATATGGGAGGACAACACTAGGTTGTTATCCATCCTTGGGTAACCAAGTTGACCGTCTTGTACACCATGATACACCAAACACAGCCTTCGGGGAGATTGCCTGCCCATACTTCTTGGTTCGCCAGGAGGTATTCTGTAGTTCACAGTTGCTTGATAAACCTTTTGCCTAGATTATCCCTCTTTTGTTTTGTTATGTTACTTTGATTAGAATAAAATTAATTGATCGTGAATAACATCCTCCACGCTCACTCCTTAGTTGATCTTAGGTTGAAACATATGGCGACAAATCCAGAGTCCACCAATCAAGGAATTCCTTTTGATGGGAATCCTAATCCTTTTCCTCCTTTTGGAAATATTGGTGCTCCATATATGGCTACATTGTCCCTTTCGGGATTTACCATTGGCTTGCCAGTATGGTTGTTTTCAACCTCCTTGGTTCAAAATTTCATGATTTCTCTGCGATCGAGTACTCCTCCAACTGGACAAAATAAACCTCCAGTTGATCCTAAAGTTGACTCTTTGCCTTCTTCCTCCCCTTCTTCCTCTTCGCCTAGTGAAAGTATTGGTACTAGTAACCAGGTAGCTGAGAAGAAGAAGAAAGGGAATAAGAAGAAGAAGAAGCAAGTTCAACAGAGGGGAAACCAAGCAACCATTGCTTTGAATGCAACATCTAATGAGAAATCGTCCATCAAGCATCACAAAGTTCGATATCCATGAAAAATTTGTGCAGGAGACCATGTTCTTCGAAGCTGTCTTGATATTCCTCAGATCTTAGAAGAATGGTCTTCCCGTTCACATCATCCTGTGTCATCAACTTCTTGAGATCATGTTGGTGACACACCATCAAATAGTGGTAGTAAAGTTCATGGAAAGAAGGGAAAAATCAAGTTTCCCTGTAGGTTATGTGAAGGGAATCACCCCATTCACCTTTGTACCTATCTGGAATAAGCCAAAAAAGTGTTGGATAACCATCCCGCTTCACCACAATGACTTCCATTTGGTTACAGGAAACTCTCCCTAAATCCTTCACTAGTTGATGAATTGACTAACCAATCAACCGTCGGTCGAACCCACTGTCTCTAAAAGTGAATCCTATGAGTCTATACTCAACCCAAATCAACAAGTCAAGGAAACAGGTGACCTGATTTCACCTCCAGTTAATTGTACCTTTCCCTAAGAGAGTGAATATGATACCACTCAAGTTCTTTTTGTTTCTTCAGATTCTAAGGAGCTTGGGGGTAGTCCTCCTACTCCATCAAGACAAGAGGAAAATCCTCCTGCTCTCATAACTCAAGGGGTTAATTCTCCCATTTATATGGTACCCCCTCCAAGTAGTCTAGTCACTTCCTTTGATTGGAACCGACTGGAAGGATTTCGTCTTCCTCCTTATGTGCCTTTCCAGATCATAGTACAGGTTTGTAATATGATTGTATCTGGCACTATTATAGATGAAAGCACATTAATGAGTATCCTTTCCTCTACTGCTTGGCAAGTGCTTGGTTCGCCACCGCTTATGCCTATTACCCAGAATTTGTTGGCTTTTAACAGAGGAACCATTCAACCATTAGGGATCCTTCCTCAGTTACCTATTATTTTGGGAGGAAAAATCGTTTAGCTGAATGTGATGGCAGTCCCAGACCCTTTAGATTACAATTTACTTCTAGGGAGTGATTATGTTTATGACATGGGAGCTATTGTTTCAACACTTTTTCAAGTGATTTGTTTCCCGCATGAAGGCCAAATTGTCACTGTTGACCAACTTTCATTTCTCAATTCAAATATGGCTCCTAATCAACCATCTTCCCTAAATGGTCCTTTTGTACCAAGGGTATCATCCCTGCCACAGGTTAATTATGTGGCAACTCGTTCCATACCTACATCAACTGACGATTAATTCAGTGATGTTGTACATCATGTACTACGGGCATTGGAACCAAATCTCTCCTTCATGACCTCTTATGAGTTGTGATCTAAGGTTTATGAGGATAGTTCTTTGTCTTTTTTCAACCTCATTAAAAAATTAAACAAGGGTACGAGGATAATTCCTAGTCTTGTGTCAACCTCATTAAAAAATGAAACAAGTCATATGAGGATAGTTCTTTTACTGTGTCAACCTCATTAAAAAATGAAGCTCCTATGAGGATAGTTCCTTGTCTTGTGTTAACCTTGTTAAAAAATGAAACAAAGGGTATGCAGATAGTTCCTGGTCTTGTGTTAACCTCATTAAAAAAAATAAACAAGGAATATGAGGATAGTTCCTTGTCTTGGGTCAACCTCATTAAAAAATAAAACCAAGGATGAGGATAGTTCTTTTACTGTGTCAACCTTGTTAAAAAATGAAATAGGTCAACGAGGATAGTTCCTTGTGTTGTGTCAAGCTCGTTAAAAAATGAAATAAGGAATTTGACCAAAGTTCCTTGTCTTGTTTCAAGCTCGTTAAAAAAGAAACAAGGTCCCCTGGAGAAAAGTTCCAAGTCGAGTCTTTGATTCGATCTCGTAAAATCTCAGTCGAGTCTTTCGCTCGATCTTATAAAAGAACCTTCGTTCCATCCATCTAATAGCCATGAGTAGTCTATTTAGGTGAATGTAATGAAGCTTGGGGGGCATGCACCTAAAGGTAAAGTTAAGTTTCCCCGTAGGTTATGTGAAGGGAATCACCCCATTCACCTTTGTCCCTATCTGGACGAAGCCAAAAAGGTGTTGGATAATCGTCCTGCTTCACCACAACAACTGCCATCTGGTTACAAGAGACTCTCCCTTTCATCATGCTGGGGGCATGTAAACCAATATCAAGCATAGTTTTTCATGATTCAAGCTTGTTTAAACATGAAACTGAATGATCCGAATGGAAAATGGCATCAACCCATGGTACTCATCCACCCATATTATTCATCGACCCATGGAATTTACCCATGATATTGTAAATGGCATCTGCCCTTGGTGTTGTAAAATCCACCCATGGTATTCATTCACCCATGGAATTGACCCATGGTATTGTAAATGAAAAATACTATAAGTAACAATTCACATTTTGTAAAAGGACAGATTGTCCACCACAATGTAGCCTTTGCAGTTCAGAGGCATGTAGCCGCCACATCTCTTCTCAGAGATAAGTTACCATCGCCCTAGTTAGTTTATTTCCATTTCTGTTTGTAAGCATATTTCAGTATTTTATAGTAATGAAATGAAGTATTATTTCCGCTGCATATCTGTCTTTATGGTTATCTCTGTATTTTATTGCGTTCCTGTTTAAATCTGGATCAGTGGTATCAGAGCAGGTTACGATTCCATGGGAATGAGGGTTTCATGCATATTTCAATTTCAAATTTTGTAGCAATATTCAACAAACTTCAGGCATGTGCTACAACCTCCACAGAGCACTTTCTTGGGTCAAACAGGAAGAAATTTTCTTTTCTCATTTTTTTGCAGGAATTTTTTTTGGGCGGCAACTTTGCAGATCAGATCTGAAACATTTGGTACAAAATTTTCAAAAACAAATACCAGATTTGGATTCCTCTTGAAAAGTCACCCAATTTCAAAAAACAAATGGGTCGAATCGAGTTCGGATGTGGGAGAAATCGCTGATTTAAAATCAGCTATTTTATTAGAATTTTTGTGACGACGGAACTGTTGCAGCGCGAATCTGAGATCTCAGAGTGTCTAGATAAGGATTTCCAACTCATGGGAAGATGCAAAATGATCCTTCTGCTTCTAAAAATAGGTTATAATAAATATTCTGAGTTATATTGGCCGAGTTATGTCCATTTTAATTCTGGAGCAGCATTCGGAGTGGGTTCCCATTGGAGACGTGCCCTCCCACTCCACTTTAGTAGGCACCTGCTTCACATTCATCAGTTTCAACATAGCAGTATTCAGCTTGGGTTATTTGGAGATGTGCCCTCACACCCCAGGCTAAGTAGGCACCTGGTACTTCATCAGCAACCAACATCATGGTTATGGGTCAACTGCATAAAATCCTTGTCATCGAAGTCCATTGCTAGGCCGCACACTGTCAGAATCACAGTTGGTCACAAGCATTACAGGATATCTCTATCCTCAGATCTTCGTTTATCAGGGTTTTGGGTTAACCACATAAAACCCTTATCTTCAGTGGCTCTTCATATTCAACAAAGGCTTCGTAGGAGGGAACTTTACACAATGGGGACCATTGCTTCTTA